>BQNB010135797.1:0-18103 GCA_026074375.1 Tanacetum coccineum
ATAGTTTTTGCCTTGATAGTAGCCCAGAATTATTCAATGCACGAAGTATATATTGTAGGATTAACTGTAAAGCATACTTTATGGTGTGTTCATTAAGAAAATCCACAATCTGCTCAAACCCTTCACTTTCAACGGGTTTAGCCAAAAATGTGACCATGTTATGAGTATCAGCAAACTTTAGGGTCGTCATTGTGTTGGGTTTTGATGATGGATGATAAAATTGAGTTATGGTTTATGATTAAAGATTATATGAAAGAGTGAAATTGATTAAATGAGTGATTGAAACCCTTAATCGAAGTATTTATGAAAATACCCTCAACAGCATTAACCATCACCAGCAGTAGTAAGTTTATGCCTAGTAGCATTAAATTTCACCAGCAGTAGTAAGTTTATACCTAGAAGCATTAACTTTTACCAGCAGTAGTAAGTTTATGCCTAGCAGCATTAACTTTGAGTCACCAGTATTAACTCCAATTCTATTCCAAACGCTCTGTTTGTTTTTAATATATTTAACTCTCTTTCTGTTTTTCAACTCACCACTTCTCTCAATTCTTTTTCTCACCAAATCACTCTATTTGTTTTTACACAGCTCTCTTTCAATTCTCTTAATTCTTTTTCTCACCAAATCACTCTGTCTGTTTTTTTACACAGCTCTCTTTTTGTTTTTATTCTCACCAATTCTCTCAATTCTTTTTCTCACCAAATGTTAGTACAAAAACCAAGAAAACACAAGCCATGGCTCTACAATTATCACAATATTAATTATACTTAACAGTATTAAGTATAACTAACAGTATTAACTCAGCAGTATTAAGTATAACTAGTAGTACTAATTATACTTAACAGCAAAAACTTTTAATGACATGAATAACAGTACTAATTCATACAAAACTTTACAAAAACATAAAGAGATAAAAGACTTTAAAGATTCATAATTCCAATACTGACAATCAAATATTAAAATCTACTTACATCAAAAGCTTTTGTAAGCAAATCTGCAACATTCTTGTCAGTATGGATTTTGACCATTTGAATCAATTTCTTTTCATTGCAATCTCTAATAAAGTGATGTCTAATCTCTATATGCTTTGTTTTTTAATGAAAAACATGATTTTTAATTATACAAATAGTACTATTATTGTCAATAAAGATCTTCGTATGCATAAAATTGTATCCATAATCAAGTAGTTGATTCTGAATCCAAAGCACTTGTCTACAGCAACTTAAAGCAGCCACATATTCAGCTTTTGTTGTGGAATTTGCAACCACTGTCTATTTCTTACACTGCCATGATATTAATCTACATCTAAGGAATTGACAACCTCCTGTTGTAGACTTCCTATCTAAGCTTGCTCTAGCATAGTCACTATCAGTATATGCTACCAAATCAAAAGGAGAATCTTTTGGATACCAAAGGCCCAATTTTGGTGGACCTTTTAAGTATCTAAAAATCCTTTTCACAGCATGAAGATGTAAAACCTTTGGATTGACTTGGTATCTAGCACAGGCACACACTACAAACATAATGTCAGGTCTTGAAGATGTAAGATACATTAATGAACCAATCATTGACCTATACATATGAACATCCACTTCTTCACCATTTTCGTCCTTGAGCAAAGGCTTTTGAGTTTTTATTGGTGTGCTTGCAGTCTTGACTTCTATAAACTTAAATTTCTTTAAAATTTCATCAACATATTTATCTTGACTAATAAATATGCCATCCTTCTTCTGCTGTACTTGTAATCCTAAGAAGAATTAGAATGTAAGTTTCCCATAGAAAATCATCGAAAATTTCTTTGCATCACTTCTCTAAATGGCATTGCATAGCTCACCTTCTGTGTTGAACCAAAGATGATATCATCCAAATAAACGTTAGACTAGCAAAAATATCACTTTGTACCTTTTGATGATACAGGTCTTGTCAATTTTTCCCTGTTTGAAACCCATTGGTCCAACTCGTTATGTTGGACAAGGTTTCATACATGCCTCTAGGAGCTTTGTTGTATTTCCTTACACATGTTTTTTCAACCTTATATACTTTATCAAGAAGTTGGATCTTTAATCTCGGTGGTTGACTCTTACATCACCTCTTCTTCTAATTTTTCCATAGAGAAGTAACACTTTTGACATCCATTTGATACCATCCAACAAAATCTTTTAATGAAGCATAGCTTAAAAATAGCCTAATTGCTTCAATTCTTCACATCTGGGGCAAATTCTGCATCATAGTCAATCTTACTTCTTGTGTGGTCCCCTGGGGCAACCAATCATATTTATTTTTCATCATAATTCCCTTTCATCCTTTTTATTTCCTGATACCATTTAGTGCTATTGCCCTTTTTCCATGTGGTAAATTCCACTAACATCAAAAATTTTCGTAACCTTGAATTGTAGAAGCTCTTCCTGCTTAGCCTCTTTCCAGCTTGGGATCCTTCAATGCAATGAATTACCTTTTTGGTGTTACTTCCTGTGTAAAAAGGCTAAGTAAACAAGCATTTCTGAAGGTCTATTATGGTTTGTTCTTTGTTGAATTGTACTAACAAACCCATGTTCCTCCAAATTATTTGACATATTTCTTGTTTGTGTAGCTGATTTCAAATTCTTTTCAATCACTTGATCAAGAGGATGATCTTTTTGAATTCTTGTAGGTGATTAGGGACTTGACTTGGTTGTTGTATCCAAATTGTTCATGTCAGCCTCTGCACCACCATCTTCATCATCTCTTGAGAAGTCAAATATGCTATAATCTTCAAAAACAGGCATATTTTGATCAAATAGAAGTTCAATGCTTGTTTTTCCACCAATAGCAGAGTACCTTATTTGTGTGCTAGCAGTATTAAACATTGTTAGTGTTGTTGACATTATATCCTTCTATTGATCTTACATTTCTATCTTTTCTTGGATCTTCCTTCATAACCTTCTTTTCATTATCCACTTGAAGGTTTGGATTCCATCATCTTGAGATAACTCTTTGGATCTTTAGATATGTGGTTCAGCAGTCCACTTTTTGGTAGCTTTATGTTTTTTTTGATAGGTTTTGGTCTAATTTAGAGCTTTTAATGCATGATTACGTGCGGTTGTACCTGCATTATGCTTGTGAAGGTGGGTCTGCTTGTAGGCGGCGTTTAATTTTTTGGGGCTGGTGTGTGCTCTATTTACTTTTTTGCCATTGAGGGATAGGAAGTATTTCTGGTGGGTAGTAGAGGTCATTGTGTAAGTTGGTAGGGACTTGGGGTGGGTGGGAGTCAAGTGCATAGGGGGAGAAGAAGGGTTATAAGGATTTTTTTAGGAGGGTAGTTGGATTGTCGGCCTCTTGGTTGGTAGACGTTATTCGTTCGATTGATGTTTAATCGGCAGGGCAGGAGGGGGTGATCGGTAATGGAGGGTTTGGAGGTCGGGTGTTCCCTGCGGTTAGCCTAGGCTACTTGTGCATCTCTGGATTTCATTTACTCCATGTATCTTATGATCTTCAATTATTTTGGTAAATGGTCACCTAAGTTGGTAGTTGGGGATGGGCTTTTAAGGTATGTTTGGGCGGAGTTGGGTTGGCGAGGGGCGTCGAGACAGCCCGGCGGGAGAGTTGGCGGGGAGCGGGGGGAATGGTGGTGGGGGAGAGGAGGGGGCGGAAAGGGTAGGGGGGATCCGGGACAAAGGGCCATTCCGAGGCACCAGGGGTAGGACGGAGTGGGGTGGGATGGGGTGGGGGGGGGCATAGAGCGACGGGCCGGTGGTAACCGGGAGAGGAAAGTGGATAGTTCGGGTAAGGCGGCTCCCTATACTCCCGGATAGTCCGACCGGGGGAGAGAGTCGTGGGAAGAAGGAGGGGGGTGGGGGATGGCGGGAGGGCGGTGGGGGGGGGGGGGGGGGGCTGGGGGGGAGGCGGGGCGGCGGGGGGGGTGGGGAGGGGGAGGCGGGGGGGGGAGAGGGCAGGGTGGGGGGCCGTGGGCATGGGGGACGGGGGCGGGGGCGCAGCAGAGGGCGGGGGCGAGGGGGGGGGACGCTGTGGAGGGGGGCGGCGCAGACGCGTGGGGGGGGAGGGGGAGCTGGGGGTGGGATGGGCGGGGGGCGGCACGATGCAAGGGCAGGGGGGAGTCGAGCTAGCGAGAGGAGGCGTTGGCGTAAGAGGGGTGGGAAGGGGGAGGGGTGCCGGGCGGACGGAGAGGGTGGGAGTGACCGACACGCACGCGAGGAGAGGTGGTGGAGAGAGAGGGAGAGGAACAGGTACATTAAAATTCGAAGAAGAGGGGGGATAACAAGGCGGGGCAGTGAGAAAACATCCAAGGGGAGAACGCACCCCAGCGGGGAGAGGCATATATCACTGGGGGCGCCAGGCTTTAATTTCGTCGTCATTGATGGGGGGGGGGGGGGGGGGGGTTTTATCTGGGGGGGGGGTGCGGGTGTTGGGGGCGGGGAGGGGGGGGCGGGTTTTTTCTGAATTGTAGGGGGCTGGGAGAGGTAATGGGTGAGAAGTGAATAGGTGGGGTCTTAATATGGGGATCGGGGAAGAGAGGGAAGTCGGTTATGACATTGTGTGCGCAGTACGGAGGGAGAGAGGGGGTGGGGTTATAATGCGGGTGTACTTATTTGTTAATAGGAGTATTAGGCAGGTGCAGTAGGTGGTGAGTTAATATGCGAGGTGTAATGGTGGGGGAAGGGAATGGGGAGTTGTAGCGGTGAGTAAAAGGGTACGAACAGTTGGGTAATAGTGGAGAATAGGAATAGGTTAAGCATAACAGGGTAAGGGTAATAGTTACGAGTTGTTTTTGAAGCAGATATATATTAAGTTAATAGTAAGGGACGGTGAGTGTAAAGGGTATTATCAAAGTTTTTAGGATTTTATAAGAGTTGGGGGTGAGGGGAGAAGGGATATATGTCTGTGGGATTTTTTTTGTGGTTTCCTAGTTGTGGGGTGGGCAATTTTTCGATTGTTGGGATTATACAAGGGGATTTGTGAAAGTGAATAGAAGTGTTAATGAAAATCAATATATTTTTTTTTTTTTGTCATGGGGGGTGGCTGTTGGTTGGTTTTTTTGTTCTGGGTGTTTTTATTTTTTTTTTTTTTTTGAGGTGGTGTTTTTTTTTATTTTGGTGGTTGGGTAGCGGGGACTGGTGTGGCGGGAGGGGGGCGGCGGGGGTTACGGAGGGGGGGAGGGGGAAGATGGGATGGGGGGTTGGGGGGGGTGGTGGGAAGGTAGACGGAGGAAACTGTTGGGGGGGGGGGGGATGTGCGTGGGGGGACAGAGCACGGGGGGGGTTCGGGGGGGAGGGGGGTGGGTTAAGGTGTGAGGATGGGGTTAGGGCAGGGGAGGGGTTCTGGGCAGCTTGCCTGGGGGTGGTATTGGGGCGGGGGCGAGGAGGGTGGGGGGTGTGTGGAGTGTGAGGTAATGGGTTTGGGGGAGGTGGGAGGGCGGTAGGAGGGTGGCGGGGGGGGGGGGGGGGGTTGAAAGTGTTGAATGGTACGGGTGGGAGTGGAGAGGTAGAGAGAGAGGGGGAGGGGGGCGGGGGAGGGGGGAGCGGCGGGGGGCAGGGGGCGGAGAGGGGGGGCGGGGGAGGGGGGCGTTGGGGGGGGGGGTAGAGGCGGGGGGATGGGGGGGCGAGGGTGGGGGGGGGCGAGATGTTATGGTGGAGGTTTGGTGGGTACGTTCGTGGGTGGGGGTGGGTGGGGGGCCGGGGGAGTGCCGTGAGGTGAAAATGGAATGGGGGGGGGCGGAGGGGGGGGGGGGGGGGTGGGTTATTGGGGGGGGGTTTAGGGTGGTGTTGATGGACGGGGTTGGATGCGTTGTTTGGTGGAAGGGGGGGATTGTTTGACAGGGATAGTGGATTGGTGTTAGGGGATGGGGGGTGATGGGGGGGGGAGGCATTGGGTATGGGGGATAGGTGTGAGAAGCCAAAGAAAGGAACCAGAATTTTTGGATTCCTCTACTTAGGGATGGGGGGGGCGGGGGAGGACCGGGAGGTATGGAAGCGGGCAGGCGTGTGAAAGGAAGTGGATAGTTTTGTATAGGTACGGTTTTGGTGTCTTTGAGGATCGAATCTATGGGTATTTTAGGCGTGATGGAGGGGAGAAATTTCTTTTATATTTTGACTCACACGGATAAAGAAAAGATATATTTAAATATTTTAGGAGGTGGGATGGAAGCGGAGGGGGGAGGGGTAGGGTTTAGGAGATTGGAAGGAACTTGCCGGTGATATTGGAGTTGATAGGGGTCTAAGGGGGCGGGGTAAGGGAGGGGATGCGGCGGGGTTGTGGGTTGGGTGGGGCGGGGGGGGGGCGGGGGTGGGTATGGGTGAGGAGGTGGGTAGAGGCCCCCCCCCCCCCCGTATGTTAGAGTGCAATAGGTGTTGGTTTGGTAATTTTTTGTTATCGGTGGTAGGTTTTTGGTTATTGTAGGTTGTTGGGGCCCTATGTATGGATTGCATGGTCCTAATCTGGTTGTTGCGTGTTGTGTGTGGTTAGCATTGTTTGGTTTAGTGTTAATCCCCCCCTTCATGTTGTTTAATACCTAATGCTGAATAATCGGTGTTTTTTCGTGTGTATTGGTCCAACAACTAAGGGCAAATACACAATAACAATTTCATTTTTTCTTCATTAAGGTTTCTGGGAAATTTTTTACAAAATGTATTTGGACACCTCCAATAAATATTAAATAAAGTCATATGTAAACAAATTTGTATAAAGGAAGATTGATTTGTTTGAGTTCTTTGTTTTGTTCTTACAAGAGGACTCTGTGTTGCTTTCCCTTTTTTGACACAAGAACACAGTTGTTTTTTTGATCAGTTTCAAAAAGGTTTGGAAAGGTTTTAGTTTGGAAGGGTAACCCCTTACAAGATTTCTCTCTTAACCATTTATTCTGGTTTTTTTTTAAAAATTTTAATGACCCTAGCCTTCTAAGCTCTAAGTTCTTAGATTATCAGAAAAATGTGGATTTTGCAAAAAAGGCAAGTCTTTTTTTTAAGTTTAAACTTCCTTTTGGAACTATGTTCTTTTTTAAATCAACACTATACATATTGTTCTTTCTTGGAAACTCTAAGTAAAACTTGACTTTCATCAATTAACTTAAAGTTTAGGTTTGGAGATAAAAATAATTAAGTATCATTAACAAGAAAAATATTCTTTTTATCAACATTTGTAAGACACTAAAGATGGATTAAACTTTAACTCTCTCACAAAAAATAATATTTTTCAAAATCTAGATTATCAGTTTTAATAGTACCTTTTCCTGTGATTTTTGCTTCCTTTGGGTTCCCTCCAAAAGTAAACATATCCTCTATCTATCTTCTTTCTATCGTCTGTAATATAGAATAGGAAATGTTCCCTGTCATGTCCTTGAGCATCCATTATCAATCACTTCTTTATCCTATACATTATTTGTGGATTGCCCTTGCACATTAGATAGGAAAAATCAGGTTTCTTTTGGGGACCCAAAGCCATCACTGGCTTGGATCTTGCCTTGTGCATATATATAATCAAACTTCTTATAGGGTGATTGATGCAATGTTTGTGTTTAGATTTAGAACACATGGTCTAAAAAATTTAGTTATTGGTTTCCTAACCCAAACAAGCTGAGGCTCTTAGCAGATTAATATTTTTCCTTTTTAACAACATTAACTACTGCTTTTGGCCTAGCAGTATTAAATTTTTTATCCTTAACAGTATTAACCCTTTGATTAATATTACTGGCTTTTAAATGTTGTGTTTCTTATGAATGGGCCTCTTAACAGTTGAATGTGCTGTTTTAGAAAGATATGACATTGGTCTAGTAGCATTCACTGTTGTTTTTAAGTGATTAGTATTAACTTGTCTAGCAGTATTAACTGATACCGCTGTTTTAGAAATATTTTGTCCACAGTATTAATTGATACTAAGCAAGACTTCATTAAGTACCTATCTTGGAACCATGTCCTTTTTTAGCCACAGGGCGTGAAGTCTTTTAGCAAATAGTTTTGAATGTTTCACCCTTTGAACATTGTTCTAAACAGGTTTTACCATCCTTTGATTTTGAAACTGTTTTTTATGGTAATTACAATCAACCTGCAAATGATCAAAGCTTCACACACATAACATGCCTTATTAAACATCTCAAAATTGCTTCCTATTTTTGAGACATCATATTGTTCCAATTTCTTTGATTGCCTCTTGGACTGTTAGTGTTTTGCCTATGTTGCTCAACTTGTTTAACAGTTTTCCTAGCAGTTTTTTCTTGTTGTTTAGATTTGACAAACTCTTTCTTAACAATACTAGGATTAACTGTTTTATTTTTAGTTTTAGGCTGAGACATATCCTCTTCCTCATCATCTAATACCCATTCTTCAATAGTTGGGGCATCATTATTGTTCCTAACTACCTTAGGATCTTCTTTACTAGATATAGCTTTACAGTTCTCAACTACAGGCTTATTAACAAACTCATCTAAACCAGTAAAAGACAAGTCAGGTGTTGGAGGCATGAAATTTCCTGTGTAGGGAGGTGGAACTGCATTATAATTTTCATATCCTAAACCTTTCTTGCAATTGTCAACTATCTGACACTCTATGAGCTTGTTTAAACTTTTAGATGCATGTTCAAATTTATCTACATTAAGTTGAATGCCATCTTTTTCTTTTTGAACTGTTCTCATGCTTCTCCCTTAAGCTCTCTAATTTGTTATCTCCTCCTTTGATAATTTCAAATTTTAAAGACCTATATCTTGTATTAAATAGACTTATTGCTTTATAAACTTTCAGTTTTTCTTCCACTGACTCTAAACTTGTCTTATAACCTAGAACCATTAACTCAGATTTCTTTAAATCTTTTAATAGTTGATCATTTTGAGATTTAAGAAGTTCAAACAATTCACCAAAACATGATTTTGAACAAATAGATTCATTAGATTCTCATTAGATATCTTTGAGTCAGAATTTGAAGATGAGAAAGCCATGAGTGCATAATTAGGCCCTTCCTCTACCTGATCACTCCAGTCATATCCACCAAGACCAACACATGACACCAAAGCTGTGGAAGTAGATATTTCCACAAGCACACTCCTTCTTGAGCTTCCCTTGTTCTTGTTGTCTTGATTTCTTAGAGCTCTGTATTCTGTAGCAAAATGTCCCCTCTTGTGGGCAGTTGTAGCCACTACACTTTTGACGTATCAAAACACAAATTGTCTCATTTGCCATTGACATATAGGCTTCCTTCGGTAATTCTTTAAAAACCTTCTTGCTCTCATAGTCAACATGGCCATTTTCCATCTCAAATCCATCTCTTCCATGTCATTTGGATAGATTTGTTGCAAGTCCTCATGTATAAATTGAGGACTATTTGGTTGACTAGTAAAGAAAATAACAGCATCACTCAAGTTATCAATATTTGTAGAGTTAGCATCATTAACTTGAGTGCTAGTAGTAGAAACTTCATAAGCAGTATTAACTGTTTTATTAGTGCTGCTAGTGTTGTTATTTGAAGAGGACACAAAAGCCATATTCTGTGTGCTTAAACTTGAGCTATACATCCCTTTAACTTCTGGTTCGTACACCTTGAGGTTGTTGTAGAGATCATCCATGCTCATTATATCCAAATCAGTTGTATTCCTCAACACAATAGCATGTGTGTTCCATACAGGTGACAAACTTTCTTATAATCTTTTTAATTAACTTTCTTCCTTGTGAAGTTTTCACCCAAAAGCTCAAACTGATCACAAGTTTTTGACAGCCTATCAAAGTTTGATCAAGTATCTCTGAGCTTGGAGTAGTGAAGTTTTCATATTGCTACTTTAAGAGATTCCTTTGAGTCTTTTTTGTAGTTTCATTCCCACCAAATCTCTTTTCAGCGGCTTCCAGCAACATCTTAGCATCCTTTATAAAGTTAAACTTTAACTGATGTTCATTGGGAATGCCCATCATTAAATTACTTCTAGCTTTCACCTCTAATCTTCTCTAAGCCTTGTCTTTAACAGATGTAATAGGCATCTCTGTCATAACTCCTTCTACAAGTTTTGTTTTTGGCAAGGTTGCACCATTCTCAATGACTTCCCACAGTACATAGTCTATCTTCTGGATTATATTATCAATCCTATCCTCTATATTCATACTCACAAGGTTTGAGCATGATACTTTCTGATGCAGCCACATGTGTGCAAAAATCTTTGAATCCAAATCTTTTTAGCAAAAATCAGGTTCTTTCTTATTCATAGCTTCTAACAAGCTTTTGAATTTACACTTATTGGCTCCCACTTTAATAGTCGACTTTCCTTATTTTTGCTTGTTTAAGGTTTAGTTATTTTAGTTAAATCTAAAAAACTATAGTAGGGAAAACTTTGTTTGAAATGTATTAATGTTTATGAACCAGAATCTAATCTTTATATAATTATGAAGATTATCAATGAAATAGTAAAATAATGAACATACAATTCAAAACAAATAAGCTCCAATATTATTAATAATAATACGATTACTTCAAAGCTTTTAGGTTACAAGACCTTGAAAACTATTGAAAAAGATTGTTTTTTGTTTTTTGTTTTTTTTTAAATCTCTATGCACCTAGGACCTCCTGTTATACCCCCCACCAAGGAGTCCTATCTGCGTACAATACTTTCCTAAGTTTATATAAATCCTTTTATATAATTACTAATAACATATTAAAGTAAGCTAAGTACTAACAATTACAACACATAACTTTACACTAGCTGTCACTAACTTAAACACTAGTAGTAATTAACTTAAACATAGCAGTACTATATTAACCACTAGCAGTAGTACTCTTCAGAGGTATTAACTTCAAGCGGTCTTTGTACTAGCAGTAGTAACTTTCTCTACTGCATTAACTTTTGTACAAATAGTAGTACGTACTTCAGTATATTTTTCTTTGAAGTTCCATGAGTAGACTTAACTTCTTCAAAGCAGTATTAACACCAACATGAGTGACATTAATTTAACAACATCAAGAAGGCTTTTAATCCTAACAACGATGGATCTTTACGAGAAACAAATTTTGAGGAAAAGTAGGAACCGAGACCGAAACCAATTTTATTTTTTTGGTTTCGGTTCTTGCGGTCAATCCTGGTGTCTTTGGGTCTACTGTATAGGAACCGATTTCTAAAAGAAAAAAAACCCTCATGCATAATGAATTATGCCAATAAATATAAAGCTAACACAAAAAATGTATTTTTAAGCATTTGCAACCATTTGCATTAAAAGCAATAACATTTAACAACTAAAGCATTCGCTCAAATAAACAATCATTTTATAGTTTCACACGTTCAATAATTGCATAACAATCCGAAAAAAATAACTTCAAAATTTGTCGAACAAAATAACTAGAATCGTTTATATTTCCACCGTTTGTTTCTCTTTATCTCTTTCGGTTAGTTTCTCTAATTGTTCTTCTATATCTTTTACAATCTCATCGTCTTTAATAAGATCTTCAACATCATCCCAATTAATTTGTGTTCTCGACTTTCTCACCCAATCTTAAAGCTTTAACGATTGGCGTTGACAGGCGAGTTCTATAGGGGTCTAATACACGTCCACATGTACTAAACGCCGCTTCGGATGCCACAGTTGAGATTTGAATTTCCAAGATATCTAACACAAACAAAAAAGTGTATAAACAATAATTTATAACATGCAAGTAAAAAAGTTTAATAATGAAACATTCATATAAATAAGTTGTTATTACCTCTAGCCATTTTTGTAACAATCAGGAAACGAGGACCATTTACTTTCCACCATTGAAGAATGTCAAGGCTTTGACCTTTACGTAATTTAACATTCGACTCTTTAAGGTACCTATCTAACTCTGTTTCGATTTCATATGAGCTACTAACATCAACATTATAATAATCATTTAAGAAGTCATTATCTTCATGATTAGGGGATGTAACTTCGGATTCCCTATGCTCACCCATACTTGAATTCGATGATATAAAATCAAACCTTTCTTTTATACGTTCCAAATAACTCTCCCATTTTAGTCTTAACCTCTTCAACCATATCCTCAACCCTGCTCTCAAGTTCTTTATTGATCATAGGTTTTTCTTTGGTTATCTCATAACTAAATTTTTTTCTAAATTCATGAGTAAGTAAGTGACACTTTTTAGTTAGATCTAACAAAAATTCGAAATACATAAAATCATTTATTTCCTCCAATTTTCCCCAATAGTCATCATATTTTTGTTTCATTTTAGACGCCATAATCTTATAAGTGGATTTTGATTGCCACTTCCTAATATGGTTGTCTACATCAAGAATCTTACCAAAAAACAAATGAGATAACGATTTAGTAGAGGCCGACATACTTTCGGTTTTAACTTTGAATTTTTCAAGAAATTGAATCATCCCTTCCCATAGCTTAAAATGGTTATAATCGGGAACTTCTTCAAGGTCATTACTATATTCCGAGTGTCTAACATCATATAAATAAAATGCATCCTTTAATTCATGGGCGACTTTTAACATCTCATACGTAGAATTCCACCACGTCACACAATCACTAACCAAAAACCAATTTGTTTGTAATTTGGAATCTACAACACATTTTTTAAACGTGGTGCTTCTTTTTGTTGAAAATTTGATGTACCAAACGGCCTTAGTTACACGTTCAATCGGGTTACTAAATTCCGTCAAACCCTTTTTTCACAATCAAGTTTAAGATATGTGCAAAACACCTAATTTGAAAATGTTTTCCACCATAATACATAGGGGCAAAGTTGTTTTACCAATTAATCAAGTGTCTTATTATTTGTACTAGCATTATCGACGGTAATTGTCATAACATTTTTAATCCCCACTCGGTTATGCATGTTAATAATTTCCTACCAATATCATCACCCTTATGACTATTTATTGGTATAAAATTAATGACACGCTTATGCATAACCCATTCATCATCGATAAAATGAGTAGTTACGACCATGTAATTAATTCTTTGACAATGAGATGTCCATGTATCTGTTGTAAAGTGCATAGTACTCGTTGTTTTGCTCAAATAACCCTTTAATTTTTTTTTTCTTCCATATAAAACTTCATAACATCCCTAGAAAACTTTTGATGTGATGGCAAAACAAACCTAGCGTTTAAAGCTTGTGTGTATTCTACGAAAGCCTCGTTCTTCACAAAAGCAAATGCTAACTCTCCTATAATAAACAACTTAATCAAAGCTTTATAAATTCCATCGTCATCATGTTTTCATGTTGCAACACTACTAGTACCACCTTCAACACTATTGTCTACTTTAAATTGCAACGTACCTTGTTTGTCTTCTAAACGTGCTGGTTTTTTTTAATACTCTGACTAGGATGTTTTTTTAGTGCTCAGGTACCATTATCAGCAACGATACTTTTTTCATAGTACTTGCATCTTCCTATCTTCCTTTTATATCCATCTTCATCATCGTCATACATTACCTCATAGCATTGCCACCATTCAGATTTTTCTTTCCCGTTAGCTTTAACTTTCTTTCCATTCCTGTTTTTTGATATCACCACTTTCCTTTTACCCAAATTTGAACCAGAGTTATCAATATCATTATGTGTTGAATTTTTATCACCCTAAAAAGCAATACAAAGTAAATATGTTAGATTATTAATTATATAATAGATGGCTACAAAAAGAATATATTGTAACACCCTCAAATCTGAGTATGCAGCGGAATATTGAATATCCGAGAGCGTTACATTATGGGTCAATAGCACAAGATATAAGAACGACCACTAAGTGTGACATTTAAAAGATACATTGGATAAACAAGTTTATTCGTTTATTACATAAGCACAAGGCTTTAAATCGTTCTACGATAAAGTTAAAGACTTCGACATTTAGTAATTGTTCACATAACAAATATTATGACTCGAATCTCTAGCTTTGACATCCCAAAAGACCTCCAATGTATCACGGCATCTCATGCCCTACTGACCTGAAAAACATGCTTTAAAACGTCAACATAAAGTTGGTGAATTCATAGGTTTAATGTAACCAAAAGTAGGACCGCAAGATTTCCAAGTGTATGATTAAGCAACAGATGCAAACATCATCAAAAAGTAATTATTGTTTGCTAAGCTCATGACACCGAAGCTCGACCATTCTGTGTGCAATTAATTGCCAGAATAATGCCCTTTATTAGTTCTACCCGAAACATCACTAACCGACATGGTATTCGTTGTTGTCGGTACACGGCACAGTGAGCGCTACTCACCCAAACGCGGTGCTCCCGATGTCAATCCCAAATAGATCTATTTATAACATTCGCGCTCGCATAATGTAATTCCCAACTACGACTATGCAATTGACAGTTCATGATAATGGGCTCAGTGGGTTATCGCTACTTAGGCAAACACATAACCATTGTATAAAATGTACACTTGCGTCCAATTTGTAAAACAAGCATGTATCACCCCAAAGATATAAATCATTTATATAATCGTAAAAATATGGGGCCATGAACTCACCTTAGCAGGTAGTTCCCAGTTTGATATAAATATTCCAAGCTAGGTATCGAATACCACACCGGGTCAAAACACGTATGTAATTACGGTCACGTCTTTTTTTACTTGTTTAAACTAACGACTCTATATATAAACTAAATTTCATTTTAAGTTTATATATACTGTTATCACTTGTGTGGTGGTGCCCACGATTAATGTATTTATTATTTCGCATGTTTGTCGTAAAGTGATCGTTATTCTAATTAAATATACTTTATTTATTAAAATCGTTATTAATTAAACCAGTTTATAATCCAAATATATCATATTTGATTATCTCGTTAAACGTGAAATTGTTTCCGTTTAATAAATATATTCTATTTATCAACTCGTGATATTAAAACCCGATTAATATCCGAACGTATATATAATAATTATATTTCGTTCGTTCTCATAAAATACTTTCAAGTATTTTATTTTACACTTAATACTCTAGGTTCGAGAAAAAAATATAAATATTTACACTTTTAGTCCCTTCGGTTTAATACTTATAATTATTTACATTTCTAAACCTTCTAGTTTCAAAATGTCATAACTAGTCCTTTAAGTTTATGAAAAGTAAATTAATCATTTTTTAATAAAAATTTTACTCCAACAGTCCCTATGTTTCAGAAAGAAACACTCAAATGTCCTCAAGTCTATTATTATTCGAAAATAATAATTTTAAACTTTTAAGTTTCGAAGTTACATTTCTAGTCCCTCTAATTACAAAAGTTACATTTTTAGCTCTAACTAAATAAACTAGTAAGTTTATTAATTTTTCTTAATGGGCCTAGGAAAAATTGTTTTCATCTTTTGCTTTCCAACGAGTGGAAATGGTCAACAGTGGCTACACACGCCACTGTTATGGTTTTTATAAGTCGAACAAAATATTCTTAAGCTAGTAAGCTTTGTGGCTCGAAATAAGCCGATTAGGCTACTTCTTTTTCATGCAAACCATAGTTAGTACTACACCGTGCCCTTAATCCGAGTAACTATTTACTCATGTATGTTTACGTGTTGTTTTGTCTATTTTTTGCGTCTAAAGTGTCGCGTTTGAACCCGACTTTTATTATTATTTTACGTATGTATGAAGGTTTCCAAAGCTAAGTGCCGCGTTTTATATAAAGTTTTACGTGAGAATTCTTGGGTTTTCATTATAACGGGTTCATGACCCTCTCATTTACATTCATGGGTTCATTTAAGTCATTGTTCGTTCGTTACTTGTTCTCTTAATCGTGTTTCATTTTACTTCTTAGCACCACACACATTCCAGTGAATACTTATAAGCGTGCTGAACCTATGCTTGGGTTTGAAACCATGCATGTTTTATGTACACATGATCTTTTTAAACACGATTATGTACAAGCTACTAGTATTTATTATGACCGTAATTAAACAAGAATCAACGTGAGTTGAGCTATGAACTTACAATAGGTCCTATGTGTTTGGTTCGACTCGTATTACCCAACGATTGTAATATACTAAAGCTTCAAAGCCTGTATACCCTTTTCCTTGCTCGCATGTGTGAATGGTTGAAATATACTATATATAGGGTTTCGAGTTTAGTTTCTAGCCGAATATAATGCGATTGTAAATGGTGTCAAGTTTTGTTATTGAGAGTGTTTAGAAACTTTTCAATGCAGTGAATAGTGGCTTATATTATAGGTAGAAGCTATTTAGAACTCCTTAGTCACAATTTCTAAAACCAACGAGCCTTAGATTTTGTTTTGTTTGAGATATTTGATTGTCCACTTGCTCAAAAACATCTATCAGAGTACAGCTGCTTTAATTAGCTAAATATTGTTACTGATATGGCTAGATAGGCAAAGTTGCAGTTGTGTGACCCTTCTTGCTAAAGCCTCGACATATCACACACAATGAATTGACAAATATCTCTTCTAATATTTAGTAGGATACTAGGGAACATAGGACAAGTTTTAATGAGAAACTATGATGTATTAGATATTACTTGGACTTTTGAGTAAGATTGATGGATTTTTGTGATCATGATATATATATACACGATTTCCTTGATTTTTACTTGACCCCATTCGTGGGTTTTGAGACACTAGCACAAGATTTTGATTAAATATTGTGGTTAGTTACGTAAAATGTGGTTTCGGTTTAAGTTAGGTATGTCTTGGTATTTCCGTGGTGACGTACTAAGATATTTTATTGCGGACCTAAGTCATTTTTTACGTGACCATAAAAATAAAAACTGAGCAAAAGTGATAGTTATTGTTAATAATGTTTTAGGGACATCACTTGACATAAACTTTTATTCATTTAGTGGACATTCCACGTTTTAAATGATTCTTTTTTTGTCTACGACGATTTAACTTAAATCGTTTATAAATAAAAATAATCGCGCTATCAGACTAAAATAAATTGTTGTCATTAAAGAGTCGTACAATACGTGAAAATCAGAAATGTTACATATATTGTGCCTGTACTGATCATATTATATAAATCATCTTGTTGAAAAGTGGAATCAATGAATTCACAATATTAATTGTTATACATATAACAAGAGTTTTATATGGTATCATGGGTCATATTATAGTAATAATCTTCAACAAATATTGTGTTTTATACTAAGTTGTATCCTATAGGTCATTGTTTTATTGTATACTAAGTTATAAGTTATATCCTACAGGTCATTGTATTATTAGTCATATTATACAAATAATCTTCTTGAAAACAATAAGGAGAAGTTTGTACGTTTTTTTTCTCCAAGCCGTTAGGACAAGAAAAACTTGAATTTCTCATGTAAAAGGTTGGAATGCAAAGCATGTCTCCGGAAACGCAGAAAAAGCTGGCAGACGAAACAGAAGAGTTATGGTGGTATCTCTTCATGTATCCAATGTAAATATATAAAACCAGAAAAACACAAAAAGATTTTCATTTTTTTATAAAACTTTTGAAAAACAAAATACAAAAATATAAAATCAGAAAATACCAAAAAATACCAAAAATATGTTTTTCATGACATGTCTTCTGGCATCGATAATATTTACGGCGTTAGAAATGCCATTCAATAATTACACGGTGCTGTAAATAAAGTTCGAACAGAAGTTTCAAATATTTTTCAAAACATGTCAAAAATGGCTTGCTATTATTTCTGATATGCAACCCGATTTTCAAAATGAGGAAAGCACGTCGCCAAAAAGAAGACTGTTCCTAACAACGGTTAATTAAGTTCTCCCGGGCATGGATTACGTCATATACGTGCACCCTCGATCTAATGTATGCTTCAGTGCATTATTTCTTGATCAAGAAGAGAAGTCTTCTTTTTAACCAAATGATTTTTCGTCTATGATTCTTTTAAAAATTATTTGTGTTACACGTTGTAGGTCCTTGTGTTGGATCTATATAGCCTTTGTAAGATAATAGCTAACTTGAATAAATCCAAATCAACTATGTGAGAGACACTGACTAAGTGTTAATGCGGAATCTTAACACAAGTATTAAGAAGAATATAATACTAACTTTGCTATTGATTTCTATTAAGCTTCAATGCTTCTATTTTTTATATATAAAACTCTATGCCGTAAGGTTCCTTTTATACACCAAGAAAACCCTAGAAGGCTTTACAAAACATGTGAAAGGATAATACATATCCTTTCCTAAGATATCTCCTAAAATATCTCTAAGATAAC
>BQNB010135798.1:6472-18103 GCA_026074375.1 Tanacetum coccineum
GCACCTTATGGTAAAATCATAATTGGCTTAAAATGGGTATTCAAGAACAAAAGAGATGAAACTGGAATTGTCATAAAAATAACAAAGCAAGACTTGTAGCTCAAGGCTACAATAAGCAAGAAGGCATAGACTATGATGAAACCTTTGCTCCTGTTGCAAGACTTGAAGCAATCAAAATCTTTCTGGCCTTTGCCACCTACATGAACTTTATAGTTTATCAAATGGATGTCAAAACTGCATTCCTCAATGGTAAACTAAAAGAAGAAGTTTATGTCAAACAACCTCTAGGTCTTGAGAGCAATGAGTTCCCAAACCATGTATGCAAATTGGACAAAGCTCTTTACGGACTTAAACAGGCTCCAAGAGCATGGTATGAAACTCTCTCAACCTTTTTCACTAGACATAATTTTGTAAGAGGTAAGATAGATAACACTCTGTTTGTCTACAAAACTCAAACTGATGTGATTCTGGTTCAAATCTATGTTAATGACATTATCTTTGAGTCCACCAGCACAAAATTATGCAAACAGTTTGCTAAACTAATAACTCAAAGATATGAAATGAGCATGATGGGTGTCCTCACCTATTTCCTTGGATTTCAAATTAAACAATCTAAAAAGGCATTTCAATCAACCAAGAAAAATATGTCAAGGATCTGTTGAAAAAGTATGACATAAATGGTTCATCAGTGAAAACTCCAATGGTACCCCCTAACAACTTAGGACCTGATCTCAGTGGCAAAGCTATAAATGAGACTCAGTATAGAGGTGTGATTGGATCACTAATGTATCTAACTGCAAGCAGACCTGACATTCAATTCTCAACTTGTCTCTGTGCAAGATATCAACCAAATCCTAAAGAATCCCACCTTATTGTTGTTAAGAGAATTTTTAAGTACCTAAAAGGTACTCATAGTCTTGGTCTGTGGTATCCAAAATGTTTAGGTTTTGACCTAAAAGGATACTTAGACTCTGACTATGCTGGATGCAAAATAGACAGGAAAAGCACCTCAGGTGCTTGTCAGTTGCTAGGAGGCAAGCTAGTGTGCTGGAGTGCTAAAAAGCAGCAATTTGTAGCTATGTCCTCAGCTGAAGCTGAATATGTAGCTGCCGCTGGATGTTGTGCCAACATATTATGGATGAAGAGTTAACTCACTGACTATAAAGGTACCCATATTTTGTGATAACACAAGTTCCATTGCAATCTCAAACAATCCAGTTCTGTACTCAAGAACAAATCATATTGATATCAGATATCATTTTATCAGAGATCATATTCTAAAAGGGGACATTGAATTACATTTCATTCCTACTCAATATCAACTTGTTGATATCTTCACCAAGCCTCTAGATGAGCCAACTTTTAAAAGATTAATTATTGAACTAGGTATGATGAACATTGATTCAAAACCTGAAGCTTCAGTACTGACCGAAGAAAACTGAAGCTTCAGCGTTTTCATCCAAAACTGAACAAACTTTCATATGTTAAGTGTCAGTTCAGTTTTTGCATATAACCTTTAGCTTGCTTAAGTGAAGTAACTAAGCAATCACATATGTCTCATTCATGGATTTGCATGAGCATTTGTGGATTTGTCACCTTCCCCGAAAGAATGATGATAATAAAGATTACAATAATCTATTCAGCATGACATACCATTAAATCTAAATAAAATGATTTTATCAAATTCTTCAGCTTTCTCTCGAGTGAAGTAACTAAGCAATCACATATGTCTCATTTATGGATTTGCATGAACATTTGGGGTTTTGTCTCCTTCGCTGGAAGATTGATGATGATGAAGATTATAATAATCTGTTCAGCATAACATAACACCAAACCTGAACCTAGTCCAACTTTTTCAAACATCAATCTCAAGGTCGGTTTTAAAACAAATGTGATTCTCAAAAGTAATATCATTTTATTAAAATAATTTCAATTTCAAAGAAGTTGTTTAATTAAAATATATTAATTTAGGACATCCAAAAGTTAGAATAACCTCATCACCTTTCTCTCACCTACCTTTTCAGTTGAATAGACGGTTGTTCACTGTTCTAGGTGTCAAATGCATGCTTTGCTGACTTTCATTAAATACAAAGTTTAGCACACACGTTGAAAACAAACCCTAAACATTCCCATAACTTTATAACCTCAAATGATAATTACAATTTCTCAAAGAAAATTTTGTAATTCATCAATCATATAAATTACAACAAACCTTTCAACACCTCACTCTCACACATTCATCAAGAACAAACATAACACACACCTCAAACCAGATCAAATCTTCAAAACCCTAATGGCTGAATCACCATCACACAATCCCTCTTCACCTAAAATTACTCCCAAAGAAGAACCTATCACTCTTGACAAACCTGAAAGCCCAAACCCTTTCTTACCTGCAGATCAGATTGAGTTCAACCTTTGAAGAGATTGCCTTCACCTCCAATAATGAAGTTGCACTACTATATCCCCTGCACCCAAACTAAGAATACTTTAGGGAGGTGTCAGACTTCATTTTTAAATGCTGTCTAAAAAAAGCATTTATTAGGGCCCCAACTTAATACAAAGAATACCTAAGTGAATTTTGGTATACTACAAAGACCTTAGATGAATCTAAGATTTGGGTATCCACTCCTACAGGTGAAATTAGAGGAGACATAGGTATCAACACCTTTAGGAATGCTCTTAGGGCTCATTACCTACCTCACTCAAGTATGTATGTTTCTACACCCTCCATAATAATAGTGAGACCATGGTTTGCAACAATAGGTTATAGTGGGGAGATTGGAGAAAAAGAAACTCTCAAAAAGAGTTGTCCTCCTCCTAGGTGGAGGCTACTGATGGGTTAAATCATTTAGTGTTTAGGTGGGAAAACAGGTGGCATGGACCAAATATCCAACAAGGATGCCACCATCCTGTATTGTTTGGCCAATAGGGTAAAGATAGATTATGCTAGGCTAATATGGGAGGATATAATTCACAAACTGAGCAAGAAAACTAAGGAAAAGTTTGTTCCCTATCCTAGGTTTATATCCCTTCTACTGGAATACATGATGCATGAATATGATAATGAAGAGCTCACCATAAACCCCACTCAGGTCTTCAGTGTTCATAACTAGGCATTAAAGCCAAACCAAACTGAAAGACCTCCCTTTACTGACCACATGAAGGCCATCTATAATTTAGATGTTCCTGTGGACTCCAAAGCTCCTAAACCTTCCTCGCAAACTGAGGAGGTTCCCCAAGGCAAAAAGCATGGAGCTAAAAGTAGACTCAAAAGAAAACAATCTTCAAAACACACATCTGAGTCCAAGACTGAGGCATCTAAATCTAAAACTGGCCAATTAGAAAAAGCAACTCGGTCTAGTTTGGCAAAGGACAAAATCCCAAGCCATCATTCACCTCCCACACCAATGGTTGGTGAAATGCATAAAGAGGCACAGCAAGCAGCTGGTGGTCTAACATCTTTAGGGGCCACCAGTGAAGAAGGATCCCACCTTTAACTCAGTAGTGGTATGTCTGCATTTCTTATCATTAAACTTGTTTATTCATCTTCTTTCATTTTCACTCTGAGTCTGCATCAAGATGTGATGCTTCAGCAGATTCCATAGCTGAAGCTGATTCTGGAATATTTGTTCCTAATGATTCCATACCTTCACAACAGGATATGGATAAAGGAACCAAAAACTATTCAATTGATCACATATTTGTAGGGATTAAACCAAGTGTTCTTGTAGATCAAACCAAATCTGCTGGAGATGGGTTAAAAACTGCACACACTGATTCAGGTACAAATAAGGAGTCCAGAGCTGATGACATTTCAAAGAAAATCAAGTTGGAGGATTTATCAGATCTCTTGAAAGACACAAGATCTGTCTTCTTTACTCCTGACTCCCCACAAGATGAACCAATTATTGTTTCAGATGAGAGTGAAGAGGAAGAGGAATTTGCCAAAGATAAAGACACCCATGCTTCTTCTCATGATGTACCTGAAGACACTTCAATCCCTCATCCTCCATCTTTAAAATCTGCTCAAATTTAGGAGTTAATGGCTCAGGTTCAATTACTTCAGTCCTAAAAGGATGAGCTGGAACAACAAAAGGCAAAAGCTGAAGCTAAAGTTGCCTCACTAAAGGCTAGGCCCTTATTTCCAGACATCAACCAGCTTACTAATCTTTTGGTAACCTCTTTAAAGCCTAAACTCTCCAAACTCTTAGCCTCACACAACTTTTCTAGCTACTTACCAACTGAACTGAAAGACTCCCCTTAAAATTTACTGAATTATCTAGAGAGATTAAAGAGCTAAAGCAGCATGTTAAAGATATGGAAATCAAACTACCTGGGGACTTAAAAGAGATTCCAACAAAACTAGAGACTTTCACTTCCACTATCTCCAGTCTTACATCCCAGGTTGTTGAACTGAAGAACATTTAATGGGAACTTCCAGTGGAGTTTCAAGCTTTACTAGTTCTAGTTTCTTCAGTTCAAAAATAGCTCAAGACTTTGGATTCCCTTTCAAGTCTATTAAACAAGGTTACTGAAACCTTGAACAGGTTTGCCGCTATGGTGGAAAATGCATCACGAGCTACGACTAAGGATGTTCCTTCAGCAGGCCAAGCAACTGCTTCATTGTTGAGGGCGGATAGACCACCAAAGGGATGCTCAACCCAAACCTTCACAAATACCAAGAATAATATCTTAATCATATCAACTTTTTAGACCCCCCCCACGACACTTTTTATCTATTTTCTCTTATCTTTTCTGTACTTAATGGGGATAGAGGGCGCGACACCACACAACGTTGCTGACAGAATACCACAACAAGAAGTTACTCTTTGATAAATATTATGACAAGATGCTAAAAAGAAGAAAAAGCTCAAAGATCAAAAACTGTGATGTTATCACATAAAAGGGCCCTATCTCACTGAAACCATATAGGGAAGATGGGACAATTAAAGGCATTGCAAATTTAAAAGTCAGTGACTTACATCTGGCTGAATGGAGAGAGGTTGTACAAGCTTGTCCTGATAGAAAAGAAAAAGGATGGAAAACCATCTATGGATTGATAAAGACAAGAATGGAATACCTTGATCAAACTGAAAGAGAACTAAATATTGACTTCAACAAACCTCTCAAAGAACAAGATCCTCTGAATGAGCTAAATGAGTTAGCAAACAAGAAAAGAAAAAGAACTAGTGACTTGAAAGACCATTACAGGACAACAAAGAAACACAAGTCATCAAGTTCAGCATGAAGAAGAGGTTCATTGGGTAGCTAAGGTAACAGAATGTAATCTTTTGTAATAACTTTATCTTTTAAATTTGTATTGTAATGAAAGTTAGAATGAAAGGTTGTCAGTTTATGTTGTTCAATTTATATCAGTTGTGTAAGAAGAAGTTGTTTTGCTCACTTACGACTAATTTTAACTTAGGCTGATTATATATTCAAATAGGGGGAAATTGTTGGGTTCAGTTCCTGAGCCCTTTAGTCTTTCAGTAGATTTAAACATAAAGTCCCCTAACAGAACCTCAGAAACTCGAAATATTTTCGTGTAAACCTTAGTTATCGCCCATCTCATATTCTTAAGTGAAAATTTTTGTTCATATCCCCCCCCTCTATATATTAGATGCCCAAACCAAAGCCAAATGCACCATAAGTCTTGAAATTAAATAAATATCATCTTTTCTTGAACTTACCATGCATGTGTGTGAAAGTGACACACGAGTATGTCCCATTCATGCAAAAATATCACCGTTTGACTTATGCATGTGATGTTTGATCACATGTACACTATTTTGACATCAACTGAGCAACTTATACATCTATGATAAACCAAGGCATAAAATTTTGAACCATATGATCCTTGTGGCTATGTTTCGGCCGAACCACACACACACTCCCCTTTGGTGTTTGTTGGTCACTTATACTCTTCTTGACAAGACAGAAACCCTAGCTCTTGGACTATAAATACATACACGTATCTTAATTTAGGGTTTTCATTCATTTCATAGCCTCAAAAATTGTTTTCTCTCCCTCTCTTGCTCTCCTTGCTCACGGCACACACATACATACATACACAATCCATACTTTTGATTTCTATCAATATTCACTCATTCCAAGTTTATTTCTAAGGTTACCTAAGGTGTTTGCAAGTATTGGTTCTTTGATTTAAGGGTTTTCTTCAAGATCTACAAATTAGGGTTTGATTTATATTTAGGGTTTTTCAAGATCTATTGATTTTGGGTATAGATCTTGTGTTATTCCTTCGTGTTCCTCATTCGTGTAAGTATCTTGAATATTTCTTTGTGGTTTTTCTTATGTTCTTCTTATATGTTTAAGATCCATACATCCATATGTTGTGTTTTAATTTTTGAAAGATTTTAAAGACAAGATTTCATAAATAATGATACTACTTTATTTCACTAGTTAAATATTATGTTCTTGGTGAGATGAGAGTTGAATGAGTGTTGCAACAATAGAAATGAAGAGATTAGGTTAGATTTAGGTGTGGTTTTGTTGTGGATTAGTTGTGAATGGAGATTAGGCACTATTGTGAAGTTTGGGTGGATTTTGGTTGCGTTTTTGGCAAAAAGTGCTTGTTGTCCCAAATTTGTTTTGAGGTTTTGGTCGACCTAAAAATGTTTTTATTAGGCGTAAAAGTAGTTTTTGAAGAGCTCGTTTCGAATAGATAGTTTTTCATATATCGCACATTAAAATTGGACTTAAAACGACCAAGTTATAACCAAATGAAACTTGAAACATTTTTCGACAAAACCAAATGAATAGTGTGCTGATGTGAATAGTAAAATGAGTTTTCGGACACTTTCAGACATTTTTGGACTTTCTAAACACTAGCGAAACATATAGTAACACATACCTATTGATTAGTATCATTTGAAGACGCCGTTAGCATATTTTGAGAAAAGCGAAAAAGTTACTAAAAATAGTAAGTTTGGTAAAAATTTAGCGAAACGGACATAGAAGTTAAGCGATTAAGGCTCGTTAGTACGTTTTGAAAATATGGAAACTTAATAAATATAGGGGACGGTATTAATGTTTTGACACTAAAAACTTTCCTAAAATAGAAACTTTCTAAAAATAGTAATTTTTGGTTAAACGCCGAAACTTAACGAAAAACTATATGATTTTATTTCGTCCATGATTAATAATCAACTATAGCAAACACACATGGATTATTTTGGTGATGAACAAATTGTGCATTTCTTGGCATACTTTCGTGTGTTTCTAAGACACGTTATTATTCTAGGTCGCGACTAGATTTCTATATCATCTTTTTCTTGCGTGAATTATCAATTTTGCCAACTTGCTAAGTATTATTTCATATCGTAGCCCCATAGTTTTACTACTTTTACTTTACTATTTTAGGGTGAGAAACATTGTTGGTTTCAAACTAGACACAATTTACTTAACTTTTCCTTTTCCTGATTACTTTGCCCTAAGTAGCGAATAACCACTAAGCCCGAACAATCATGAACCGCAATTGCTTAACAGACCGTAACTAGGTTAATGAGCGCTGAAAGTTGTAAATTAGAATCTATAGGATAATACACATGCTTGAAGTCTTGCACATTCATTTTATATGTATACATTACATATAATTAGGGTTTTGATATAAATGTTAATGAATAAAGTCTATTTTGATATAACGTTGTAAATGGTACGTTAAATGGATAATGTACTTGGTAAAAATGATATTAAGATATAGACTTGACATATTAGGATGTTTACATGATATAAACATAGATAGAATTGGCATAGGTAGGTTGTGTGAGCTCATTTACTTTAGAGATGCAAGTTACGTTGCATAATGAGATAAAGCAAAAATTTCCCTGTAAAAAGGTGGTATATATAATAGATGGATATTACAGTGCATCTAATTTAATAGATGGATAATTACATTGATGAAAATTACGGGTTGTTATATATGGTGTTGCTATGCATTGGGCCGATTTTTAAGAAATGCTATTATCTACTGTTTAAACATCGTTGTCAATTTCTAAAACTTTTATTTGCTTCCGTATATTATCTTTAAACTTATGTCAAACTTTATCTATTTAAATTAAGGCAACGATGTTGGATTTTCAAACGTGCCCTTAGAGGTCGTTCTTTGTATCTTGTGTGATGTTTATTATGACGTCACACCCCCAAACACGTGTATTCCGTCCAGGCCCCGTTTGGGGGTGTGACAGATTGGTATCGGAGCCAGGTTATAGAGAACCAGGTAGTATATCTAGGTCTGGTCTATAACCAGTATGTGATCCTACGTGTTTACTTGCTTACGTATATAATTACTATCGATAAGAAAATGAGTATTAAGTATAATACATTTCCATAATTATATTACGTTTATTTTGCCTTACGTAGATTTTCTCGTTGGTTTTATATAAAAGTTATTTATATAAATAATAGATCTTTCCCCCAGGACATTGTGAGTTGCACAATGGTCTCTAAACGTTTCTCAAGACATCATGAGTGATACGATGGTCATTAAAACTTCTTCATAAATTTACAATATACTATTTTACATAACATCGAAACTTGTCACAGTCTTCCGACCCTACGTTATCTTACTGTCCGAACCCGAATGCGAGTTGAGCACCCGTCCCATACTTTTATTTCTCCTACGTCGTCTCATACCGTCATCTAGAAACATGCCGATTAAGTTGAACATGACTTTAACCCGTCACCTCGTAACATTCCACTTTTGGAAACGCGACTTTCAGAACCGGACTTATTTTATTTTTCCTTTATTTATGTTTATTTGAAGAGAATGACGGCAACAAGACAAGGAACGAGTTTCACAAGGATCAAGTGTATTATAACCCAACGAATTGCTAATGCTATTAAAGCTATTGCTGTTTATGAGGCAAACCCGTGTGGCTCATGATGTACGTTAGAAAGTCAAGGTGACAAGGAATGCTGATTCGATCTAAATAGTCTATATATAATAAAATATATATCCTAAATATCTCAAATTAATTATAGTATAGAGAGTTTCCCGTTTAATATAAAATTGCTTGAGGACAAACAATAGTATATATCCCGAGTGTCGTATCCCGACGAGAAATGAATTTGAAATTCACGAAAGTATTTTGTTTGATGCTTGAATACCAAGTATATTTGTTTTTGATTTCTAATTCTAAAACCGCAAAGGGAAGCAAGAAAAAGCAAGTAAACAATTAAGACAACTAATGATTAAAACGAAAAACGTTAACGGGAATTTAAAAACGTGATATTTAAGCAAGTAAATCAAAATTTAACCCTAAAAATGTTTTTTATTTTTTTATAAATCCTAAATAACTAAAAAGAAATTTAGAAAAAAAAATATTTTTTGATTTTTATTTTATTTATTATGAATTAAAAACAGATTTAATCTAAATTAAATATTAAAAATAGTAAACTAATTATTAAAAATCTAGAAAAATTAGGAAAATTACTTTAGACTATGAAGAATCTAATAAAAATACAAATTAGAAAAGTGGCTGAAGAAATAAGCAGTTAATAAGCAAATAAGCACGAAATAGCAAAATCTAAAATGTCTATAAGAAATAAATGGTGCACTCCTATAAACGAAAAAGTCCCAAGGGCAGTTGGTAGTGGAGTGTGTGTGTTGGGGCATTGTGTGAAAGGGGGAGGTCACAGGTTCGACCCCTGTGGCTTCCCTTTTTGAAAATTATTTTTTTATATTTTTCTTTTTGAATAGGCAAAAGAACTAAAAAATAAGCAATTTTAATAAAATGACTTTTTGATGAAACTCTCAAATAAGCTAGAAAAAGCTGGGTAAAAAGGACAGATTAGCTAACTAATGGTTTTTAAATAACAAGCTAAACTAATAGGACTTAAGGACTCTAAAAGCTAAAAGAAAAGCAAATAAGCTAAAAAAAGATTTGACCCTAGACCTAATAAGCATAAAGGAACGAAAATAAGCAAAAAAATAAGCTGAAATACTCTAAAAATCTAAAAAGACAGCAGACTTTTAAAACAAATTCTAAGACTTATGACAGATTTTAAGCTAGAATTAAGGACACATAAGCTCTAAACATGAGCCAAAAGCTTCAAACAGATGAAGACTAAAACTAAGAGGATTCAAATAAGCTGGAATCCAAGGAAATGATTAAGAGATAAGCTAGAAATAAGGCAATGAAAAAGGCAGATCTAGTCTAATAGCTTTTAGCTTTTTGAGATGACAGGGAACTTGAAAGCTAAATCCTAATGACTAAAACTAATCCATAACTTCTAAAATTCCAAAACAGATTTAGATAGAACTACAATAAGCTCATAATCATCAAATTCAAACAGATTTCAATTAGAATCTAAACCTTGAATTGTTATCCAAATCTGACTTTTTAAGAACATGCACTAAACTGATTTGGCTAAAAATTCTTAAAAGGCATAAACCATAAATTAGAACCCAAAACAGATGCACAAGTTGCATTTAGAAAACAGGTGCATAAGACACTTATATAGACACAAAAACCACAACTTAAATAAGCTTTTTAAGAAAATTGGCTAATGAGCTTTTTGATCAAACTTCAAAACTGCATATTTGCACATTTGATAACAAAGACTTAAAAACTTGACAAATACAACTCTAAGCTTATTAAAACCATCTTTTAGACCTAATTAAAGCTTTTTCAAATTGACTTGAAAACCCAAAGCTACATAAGCAGTTTAAAATTCCTTGTGCCAAACACCCCTTTAAAACTTTTAAAAGCAATTTTAAGCTTAGGCAAATTCAAATAAGCTCTTAAATGCTGAAACAGATTAAGCATAAGGCAATTAAAGAACAATTAAGCACTAAACTTAGAGAAATAAGCACTTAGATATAAGCTACACTAATAAGCTTATTTTTGGTTTTTCTTCAGTAAAGTGAGCTAAAATATGAAATAAGGAATTGTACCTTGATCCCAGCTCAAACAGGGATCAAATTAGCTTTTACAAGCTTAGATCTACAAGCTCCAGCTTGTTAGAAACAAGCTGGTGAGGTCTATAAGCCCTTCCATAATTGGCTTATCTTCCAAATTAAGCTGAGGTAATTTAAGGGAGAGTTTAAGTGAAATTCAATCTCAATTAAGCTTTTGAAGGCTTAACTGAGCATAAGCAAGCTTAAGCAGTAATGAAGAGCTTTTTAGAAGCTTATTAGGAGATTATGACTTATTCAAACCATATTTGCATAAAAGAAAAACATGAATAAAACTCAAATTTAAATCAAACACTGAATTTTATTGAAACTTTAAAGAAATTACAATGCTTAAAAGAGAAATTACATTAAAATAAACTAAAAGCTACTAAAACGCTATAAAATTACTACAAGCTTAAGCTAAAACTACATGCCAACTCTGTGTGATCAAGCCCTCTATTTATAGGGGTGAGAGGAACCTTCTAGCCTTCAGGACGCTCCTCAATCCTCTAATCTTGTCCCTCTATCAATAACCGCCTCTAATCTTTAATCTTTGAGTTATTGGATCAAGTACACGTCTAATTGGCCAATCAAATTGCTAAGGATTACCAGCGTGGCTAATTTGATGTGTCAGAGGTGTCAGGATTCCTTTTAGAAGTACATTAGGGCGTGTGATTGGGAGGATTTACCCTGTGCGTGGTAATGGTGAAATG
>BQNB010135800.1:0-18103 GCA_026074375.1 Tanacetum coccineum
CATTAGAGGTACTTTCGGGTGAATTAAGTCAAAACTATCCATTGGACATCCTTAGTGCAAATAAAACTAACCTAATTATGATGTTGGTATTAAAAGATAACTACCCCAAACGGTCAAGTGCTCACTGTAGAACCGGCATGGGCGGTTCCATCTACACGAAAGAACCGTCCTTTGCTATAGATGGAACCGGCATCTGCAGACTAGAAGACCTAAAATTCAAAAATTCTAAAGTATATTTCTAGGCGTTGCAAAGAGTTTCTAGAGTATTTCTGATCTAAGAGCCTATAAATTTTAAGTAAACCAAACGCTCCTAATTCTAGATACAATGATTAACTAAGGACCATAAATAGCTTAACAGATTACCATAAGCATACATATTCTTGTTTACAAATCCTCATTCAAATATTCAAGACACACAATAAGAAAAATAACAAATATTCATACTTGAACACAAGTCAAATTGTTTTTCTAAACACATCATTAGTAGACATAACACCTGTTTAGCACACACCTACTTCCTCTTCTTCCCAAGGTTGGAGAGGAAATGACCAAAGCACTTGAACATCCTTTTGGTTTGCTTGAACTCTTCTGATGGTCCTCCAGGAATGGGGGGAAGTTGATCATAATACACAATGGGGTCGAGGGTGAAATTGTCAACCGGATCAACTTCTCCTTGAGTTGGAGTTGGAGATGGAGAAGATGAGGAACCAGAGGATGTTTGAGTGTAAGGTCTCTTTCCATAAACCATAAACCTATGAGCTTGTCCCTCGGTGAGAGGAACCATGACATGGTCCGCCAGATAGTGTATGTTGGTGATAGCAATTGGTTGGGTGGTGAGAACATGCCCATAGAGGCGAGTGAGGAGCATTCCATAGGGAAGTACCATGAAGTCACTTTTGATCACACTAGCCATTCTCTTAGCTAAGTAATAAGCTAGATTGAACCGTTTTTGGTTGGTAGGGTAATATAGCATTTAAACAAGATAAACATTCGGATGATCCTTGTTCCCCGAGAGACTGATGGCATTTTCACTAAGAATGGTTTCCTACTTTTTGGATGTGAGCTTATTTCAAAGATGATCCCTTTGAAAAGGGTCAGGAACAACGATTTTCTTAATGGTGTGGCGTTTTTAGTGGGACGGCCTCTCATTAGAAAATGCATCTCGTACACTGGGGGCTCTTCAAGGGAGGTAAATATTTAGGATTTGGATCGATGCAATGTGGATAGGATGCAATAGACATTCCGAAGAAAAACATTATTCACCTTCGCTAGGTATACAAAGAATTTGAGTAATTCATCGAAGAGGATGAGAAATATCAAAATATGTAATTACAAAGGCAATGGAAATTGTTTCGTCGAAATTGCAAATGATATCGATCGTCTTTTGTAAAACCGAAAGAAACAAAAACACGAGTACAAATTTTGTTCATTGATATCTAGAGACAATCAAAATTGATTGTCAAGAAGATTTGAGGGGGGGGGGGGGGTAACGACACGATCCTTCATGGGAAATTGACGTTCAAGAGTTTTAATTAAAAAAAATTTGGCTTTTCTCGTCGTTGAGGATCGTGGGTTGTTGGTGTTGATATATGGAAGGTAGTGGGCGGTGTCTTGGTGGTCCGACCATAGATGGGATTTCGGATTTTAACCTAAATAAAATTATCCTAACAAACAAGTCAAAAGTAGTTTCGGTTTCTGTCTGTTTCAGCTATCGAATTGTTCGAAATTAATTCGTTGTATTAAAAATCAAGTATGGCGATGTTTTTGATAGAGATCGAAAAATATGTTTGTACACATCCCTTTTGAAATTTAGTTTCTGAGATTATAACTTGTTTTTATGAGTATTAACAATGTCTTAACATACCAATTATTCCCTTTTTTTATTTTTCAAAAATTTATTTGACATTGAGTTTATATGCATGAAATGATTTTCCATCGAAAAAGAAGATGGAATTCCTAACTAATGAAGTCTTAGATAGATGATTACGTTAGATTCGTCGATTATGAGTGTTTTAATTGTAACAAACCCTAATTATGAAAAGGGAACTAATCTAGGATTAAATCAAAGAGATGAATCGAAAATATCACTTACAATGTGATTGAATGCATGAATTGGGTGGCGATTTTACCAAGAGATAAGTATTGGTGAGGAAGATTCGTTAATGGCGGTTTTGAATAGTGGAAGAAAAGTTTTGAATAGTAAAGAGATGAAAAGAGACTGACATATTCGTTTTATCAGATACACGGTTCTGACGGTTCCATCATGAAAATGGAACCGGTCTTCATTTAGAAGGGAATCGACAGAATAATAAAATAAAATATTTTTTTTGTTTTATTATATATGTGTATAATTTTTCCTACTCAAGGGATTTGGCCCAACAATATTTGAACAAGTTGTATTAATGTTTTTGCTACTTATTTATTTTCGGTTGTTTTAACGGGTGACAGATAACACAAAATAATGAAGAACACCCAATAACCACGAATAAGAGAGAAAAGTATTACATGTATTTCATTTCAATGCTTAATGCAATACAAAGGATAGGAAATACAACAGTAATGTAAAACGCTAAAACAAAGAATAAATCTCCATGCAAAACTTGAATATCGGGTAGATGAGCATTAGGAGCGAGATGATGATGATGATTAGGACGAGACTCAAAATTTCCAAGAGCATTTCCATGGATGAAGGTAATCGGTGGGTTTGAGTGAGAGGGAAAATGAGATGGTTTGATTTTTGAAATGGATGGGAGTGGTAGTGGAAGATAAGAGTTTATATAAAAAAATATGGTGGCCGTTTGATTTTATGGGTTTTCGTAAAGAGGGATTTGAATTTGAATAATGGAGCTTGATAACCAGAAGTTTACGTTTAGACACAATAATTTGGACGAACAAAACTAGGTGGAGATGATTTGTGGATGAATCGAGTGAGGTGTGCTAAACCGAAAAGGTTTTTCTAAACCAATACATATAAGGCCTAACGAAACAATTAAGAGAGAGCCCAAACAAAAATCATAAGCCTCACAAGTCAATCCATTTACACAAAACAAATAACATATATTTAACGAGCATAGACAAAGATAACATAAAATTAGAAAGCGTACCTTTAGGCTTTTTAGACCGATTAGCATACGTTTGGCTCCACACGGGTTCATGATGCTCATATATTAATGAGCTAAATCCAAGAATATTTCTTTTCGAGATATTACTTCTTAAGACAACGGAGCTCCAAAAATGTTGTCGTCAATAATCCGTGATCATTTTGATGATCCACCAAGCTTCTTTAAGGATTGAAAGACATATAACAAATAGATATAAAAAAATGAGATGATAAAATTATATTTAAAAAAAGTCCTTCTTTGTAGTTTTCAAAATTCATTTGATCGGATTTTAAGATTTTAAAATAAAATATATTTTAAAAGTCTTTGGTAACCTGCTCTTTATACCAATTGTGAAAAACTAAAGGGGGAGGGGTTGAATAGTTTTACCAATTAAAATTTTAGTTTCAAAATCTCTTAGACAATTAGTTATTAGATCTAGCAACAAGTAAAGATTTGACAAACATATGAATGTAAGTAGGAAATAAATGCAAAGGATATATATGACACACGTATTTATAGTGGTCGGCTACAACGACTCCTTCCTTCCCCTACTCCACTCCCCGAGTCACCTACTCGAGAGTTTGTAATCACTATGTCCATAAGCTCCTTAAATTGGCGGAGAATCCTCACAACGTTGATTACCCTTTATCTGGTACTAAGCTAAATACCGAGTCCTAACACGGAAGAACCAACCCTACTTCGCTTACCCTTTATTCGGTACTAAGCTAAATACCGAGTCCTAATATGGAAGAACCAACCCTACATAGTTTACCCTTTATTTGGTACTAAGCTAGATACCAAATTCTAACATAGTGATGACATCAAATAACGTCACTTTTATAACATCATTTATCCCATGTAAATAACCCATTTTGTATGATTATTGCAAGAATTGTTACTTAATCGTTTGTATTTGAGAATTGTAGTAATTATGGAGTACTTGGTGAAGACTAGCAAAAAGGCACGCATTCTGGAGCTTAAACGAAGACATTTGAAGAAAATGACTCTGACATCCTATACGCCGTATCCATCAAGGAAGATACGGCGTATCTGTGCCTGCACTTCACAAAAGACCACGAAGGAATAAAGATCAATACGTCGTATCCAGAAGGAGTCGATACGCCGTATTCAATTTAAAGTAATAAAATATTTTGGAAGACATCGAACATGGTCCCTACTTCAAGAAACCCCTAATACGTCTTATCCAAGTCACTCGATACGCGATATCAACCAAATTCCATACCTTATAAATAGAAAACCTAAAAACGGTTTTTAGTGTGCTTGATCATATTTTTGATAACTTAACCACAAAAGTTAATTTTCAGAATACAAGTAGAGCAGAAGAGGTCAAGCAAAGCTATCAATTCCATAGGAAATCTATAATCTAGTAATTGTTTGATTTTTGGTATCATTCATCTAACTCGGTTAGTTTACCTTGGTTGAATTATTACTCTTGTATTGGTTATGATGTTTGAGGGCTAATACCCTGGGGTATTAGCCATTATTATGAAGATTTGAATGTTTAGTTTGTTTATCTCGAATGCTTAATTTATCATTGATTGCTTGTTTATGTTTATCAATTTATACTTGTTTACGTGCTTTTGTATGCGACCTATCATTCAACTGGATCTAGTGATACATACCAAGTTAGCTAGATGTCGGGATGACTCTCCATATAGTGATTTATATATCTAGACCAATAGGATCACAAATAATGACCTATCTTCGCCTTTAGATTAGTGAGCTTAGTTGGACCAGCAGGTGACCATTGGGATCAATGAGTACGTTCTTAATCAATTGGTAAAGACTTGGCCAGTGGACTACTAGTATATAAATTGCCATTAAGCAGTAAGTGGGTAAAGTCTCTATGAGCTAGGGTTTAACAAGATCACCATTGCTTTAATCCCTAAGATAGATTATAATCAGCAAATAGGATGCTTTATGCTGATGCGTTTAATTGTGACAGAATTCTACGTGTTTAGGTCTTAGGAAGAAGTAACGCCTAAGTCTTAAGAATGATATACCGCCCCGAGATAAGTATTCATTGCACTAAATAAACAAACCAACGTTCTAATTGGATTAATCATGGTTAATATAGTTTTCTTATATTTGGCTAGACGCCCTTCTATCTTTTTTCTGTCTGCTTGCGTTTGTTATTATGTCATAAGTAGATCTAAGTCACCACAAACCTGTGCCAGTCTCTCAGGCTGAAAACTCCCCCTTTTATCCGTTAGAATTAGGATTAACATAGATTTAGCATAGGTTTAACATAGAATATAATTAACATAGTTTAAATTAACTTAGTTTAGTTAACCAAAATATTGATAAAATAAAATATTAGTTCTCGCTCTTAGTGATCGACGCCCTACTTACCACAAAACTCCATCTGACCGGGTACACTGCCCGTTAACGTGTTGTTTTAGGTAAAGTTGACAAAATATAAATTTAAAACTTAAACTATCATAAAATACACCTACACGACGACATCATCAAGTTTTTGGCGCCGTTGCCAGGGAGTGAAATTTTAATCTTGACTTTTATTTGATATTTTGGTTATTAGCATTAGATTAGATCTAACCCCTAGGATTAGTGTAATTTAGATTAATTAGTGTAATTTAGATTAATTTAAATTCCGTGTTATTTCTTGTTTGCATATTGCGTTTGTATAATACGGCATATTCAGTTTACTGAACACGGCGTATTAAGCTATTTGACAGCTTTCTTTCCTAGCAAATTTATCGCAGGTAAATATGGATGACCCCAATATTACCATGGAAGAATATATCAGGCTTGAAGAAGAAAAAGCTTGTAGAAATGGTAAGGTATATAACTAGGAAACCGCTACGTATGGTAGAATCTGGGATGAAGATGAAGTTCACAACCTCAGATCTATTGAAACCGAATTCCCATCTATAGTCTTTGATGACACGTCTACATCTCAGGCATCACTCTCGTGTGAACCAACGGTAAGTTCTCTTAACAACAACGAAATTGACTTTAGAATATCGTTTGACGAATCTGACGATGAAGATTACATGGTAATTTTTGACAAAAATCCATTTTCTTATAAAATAATTTCTGTCGATAATTTAAAATCGGATTCGGAAAATGATAATGATAAAGTCAATATGCCTTTATTTCCATCACCCGAGCCTACGGCCAGTTATTTTGATAATTTAGACTACCTTAAAAATTTTGAGAATGAATATCCGACTATTGTTTACAATGATGCTCTAACGTCTAAATCAGATTTCTTAACTGAACCTACTGTAAATCCTCAACATGTCAATGAATTTAATAAAACATCATTGTATGAATGTGATGAAGAGGAACAAAACGTTTTATACTTTAATGATCTATTTCCTTTCAACATAATCTATCCTGATGGTTTAAAATCGGACGAGGACAATGATGGTTAAAAAGTCGATACTAAACAACCCACGGGGGATATATTTGTCACACCATCACCTGATAAGATAAACACCAATGTTTATACTTATGCACAAAGGTTGAATAAACTTTTAAAACAAGTCATGATACATCAAGAAAATTTTTCAAAACTGAGATTTTTATCGAGGAATTAAATATCTTGAGTTGGAATTATATTCACAAAGAGAAGTCATTGATTTTCATAATTAAAAATATTTATGTGCCGTTTGGCATTCCCTTCGACCCCAAGCGGTTTTATAAGGATGGTGTTTACACAATGAAGTTGCGGAGGCCAAGGTACGTTTTCTTTACTTTGTTAAACTTAGGAAAATTGGTCTCTAAGAACGGATACGATGTATTAGGTAAACACCTATACGCCGTATCCACTGTTTTTTAATCAAAGTTGACCCAGTCAACAAATTTGCCCAATACTGCGTATTGGACAAAAACCAATACAGCGTATCGAGTTTGGGTATAAAAGCCTAACTGATACGCCATATCAGTTTTTACAAAACACTTTTACTCTCACACAAAGAATTTCACCACAATCAAAATCTTGGAACCAGTCTTTGTTGCTTATATTCAGTCTCTATCAATTCATACTACAAGGTAATGATTTTGAATCTCTTCATTTTCCTTTTTTGCATTAGTTAAAAGTTCGATTAGGGCTAGGGTTTTGATCTTGAGAAATTTGAAAAATGTCTATATAATTCCCTTTTGTCCCAGCATTAGATATAAGGAATGTTGTTTTGAATTGATAGTTGGTCAAATGGGTAGGAATGGGAATCCCCTTTTCATTTTTAACTGCAGAAGCAACATGGCGTATCCACAAAAATGGATACGGCGTATTGACTAAGATTTACCCAAAATTTAAAAACCCAATACGGCGTATTCAGTACCTTGAATATGGCGTATAGGTCTAATTTAAAACCCTATACGTCGTATTGATTTACCTCTATACGGCGTATTAACCACGTATCTCCCGATACTCCGTATCCATTCCCTATACGGAGTATTCCCATAAAAACTATATACGGCGTATCCATATTAGAATACGCCGTATCCACCCTCAAAACAGAATGATAAATCTTTATAATCTTTGCACTGATTTCGTTAAAATTGCAGATATGTCTCTTCCACCTAGAGACCAGAGACATCAATATCTTAGATTTGAGGGTTTGGTGTATACAAATGCCGATATTACGAATTTTAAGGAGAGATTGGGTAGGATTTACGGTAGAGAGATACACTGGGTTTCGGTTTTTGATTTTGGGGAATTGACTATTCTGATGGATAAGGGATTGAGCGGTAGGATGCTGATGGAGTACAGGGATGCTCAGGGACAGAGTATATTTACTAGCCGAGCTTGGAGGAGGCTATTTGAGATTCGAAGCCCGTTGGTATATGAGCTTATTCTGGAGTTCTTTAGTACATTTAGGTTTAGAGAGGCGGTGCTTGATCTTGATACCGCTGTGGCGTTATATAACACCCCCATTTTGACAAATATAGCAGCGGAAGCTAATCTGGGGTATTATTTCATAGTACAACAGTCATAATCATAGAAAACGAATCGTAAAGAGACATTTTTAGAAAATTTAGTTATCATTCATTTATTCATCAGAGTTTTTACAAAAGAGAGATCCCAAAATCTAAAAACATAAAGTTTGAATGATAACAGTTTAGCCATCTTCAAGTCCGTGCCACTCCGTGCCATAAGATGCTCAGTTACCTAAGATAAACATGCTAAAAAGTCAACACAAAGGTTGAGTGAAATTCATAGGTTTATGTTAAACAGTTTGAATACAAGTTCAATAGTGGGTTACGTTGTTATACACCCATAAGTGTAATAATTACAATGAGTACAATTATTATAGAAAACAGTATTATTGCCCTAAGCTCATGACACCGAGACCTTGAGATAATCAATAATCACAAGAAGTTGCCCCAACGGGTGCCTTTGCCAAACACCCGCATAGTGATTCAAATGAAGTGCGTTTGGTTACCAGAAAGTATAGGTACACCAACGGGGGAGTTCAGTCCTAAATAGATCTATTCACAGCATTCGCGCTTACTCCAAAAAGTAATTAACGATTCATGATAGTGGGGTCTTAATGGCAAAAGTAAGGACTTAGGCAATAATATATCAGGATAGCATACAGTTGGAAAAACACTCGTATTCATGGTTTATAGCATGTATCCCCCTCGCGGGTTTATGAAACATTAGAAGATTTAAAATGCGAGGCTATGAACTCACCTTAACAGGGAAAATCTGATTGATAGCAAAAGTATATCAAGTGAAAGTAACGGCCTCGTCACGCAACCTGGGGTAATATGTCAAGTCTTAGTTTGATTGTTTAGGTATCAAAACTTTACAGAGTTTAACATACATATTTGATTTATTAATTTATGGAATTATTGTATCACTGTTTGGGCTATTATAATCCAGAGGCCATGTAGTATCGTTTGAGGAGTCAGGGCACTTTAAATCGTAAACCCAGCAAATTCGTCAAAACAAATACCCAAATGGAACCCCTCACATGAAATTCCCTAGTAACGTGATACGATAAGATTTTTAAGTTTCTTCAAAAGCTAGTCGATGATAAATTACGTTAATTATATAACGTAATTGTTTTATAATGCGTCGATCGTTGATTAATAGCGATAAATGTATCGGGTTTTAATAAAATCGAGTCTTATAATATTAATATATATTTTTATAATTTATATAAAAATATTATATTTTATATTTTTAAGAATACAAAAATGGCAATATATACCCTTGGTTTATAAACTTTTACAAGTTTAGTCCTTTATATATAAAGTATATATAATTTAAACCTTTAACTTTGAAACTTGGCAAGATAGGTCCTTATAGTTATAACTTTAGGAAAATGACATTTTCAGCCCCTCTAGTTATAAATTTCAGAAAGTTACAATATATACCCCTATGCATGAAAATATTTGCAAATTAAGTCCAAAATTCATAATTTTGATATTTTTCAAATCCAAAAGAGTTTTGTAGGTCATGTCTTATTAGAATAAGCTAAAATAATATGTTCTAATATAACCAAAATTTAGAAAAAGGATTCGTTAGGTAGAAAATCAAAACGGGTCATTTTTAGGGTTTTAACCAAAAACGCATGGGTTTGAGGATTCAAGGCTTTAACAAGAGTTCATATAGGATCTTAGAAGTATTATGAATATTATAAAATAGATTATGAGCTTATTGAACAAGATTATAAGCTTACTTGAACTAAAATGGGTCGAAATGGTGTTTTTTGGTTCGTACGCCTAGAAATGACTTCAATGGCTTCTTTCTCTTGGTTCTTGGCTTCAATTCTGATCTTGGGGCTTATCTTGATCCTCATTGGTATGGTTTAGAACTCCATTTGTGTTTGTGATGAAGAATTGATGTGTGTTTGAAAGAGTGTGTATGTTTCGGTTTATATATGGTTCGAATGGGCTTAGTGCCTAATTGTTGGTGTTTGATTAGTGTCCTAGCTAGTTGAGGTGACTAAGGGAGGCTATATGGTGATTCTTATAATCTAGGAAGATAGCTATGGAAAAATAGGCTCAGCAAGTTGGAAGGTGTGTGAATGGGGTACGTCTAGAAAAAATTTGACAATGATGTGATTTGCAAACATGGTGACCAAGGGAGGTGATTGAGGTGCTTGGTGGTTGCTTGAGTGCTAAGCAAGCTAGAAAGGATAGTACAAGGTGTCATGCTAAGCTAGTTTGGTTCACAATGGTCAAAAATAAAATAAATGGGGTGTCGGTTATTGATTAGTTTTGGCTAGGTTTTAGGTTATAATTCGAGTTAGGGTAAGATTAAAGGATAGAATAATGGTATAAGGAATAAGGTTTAAGGGTTTAGAATTAAGGTTTAGGGTTTAGTTTTAGGTTTAAAATGAAATTAGGGTTTTATGTTCGATTAGGGTTTAGGGTTTTAGATTAGGGTTTTAGAATGACTTAGGGTTTAGGTTAGGGTTTAGGAGTCATGCATTAAGTGTTGTACCTTGTGTTTGTGAGTGGTGGAAAAAACTAAAATGATTATGGATTGTAAAATGACCTAGTTTGACTTTCTTGCATTATTGACTTGTACTTTAAGCTTTAATGTGTTGTACATTGACTTGGAGGGAAAATATAAATCAAATGTTGTGCATTGTACACTTGTACATATGCTTTGAATACTTGAACATTCAGTTTATATGTATACATTACATATAATTAGGATTTTGATATAAACCGTTATTCTAAACGTTTAAAAGCCCGTTTTGATAAAATGTTTGTAAATTGATTATGTTAAGTGTCTAATGCACTTGTTAAGAAAGAATATTAATAATATAGACATGACATATTAGGAAGTTATACATCATATAAACATAGATGAAGATGCATTGTAGAGGAAGCGTGAGCTCATTACTTTAGAGATGCAATGTTACGTTGCATAAAGAATGATCCAAGCCATAAAATTTCCCTGTATATAATGTGAATAATACAGTGCATCTAAATTTAATAGATGCGGATATTACAGTGCAACTATATAATAGATGGATAATTACATGATGAAAATTGTGGGTTGATTACAGATGGAAATGGGGATGATGAAAATGGAAATTTAGATGATGATGGGGAAGGTCATAAAGTGAACCATCGAGTGAGCAGACCGAGTTTGGTTTTTAGCAAAATCAGTTTTAGATAATTTTAGGCAATGTGTAGCGGTAAAGTCCCCAATAACCAAGTTGTTGAAAATGAACCATCTATCAACGCAGAAGGAACAATTGTTAAAGGAAAACCAGCCGAAAATATGAAATCATGAGTACACTTGAGAATTATACCCAATGGTTAGAAAGAAATGCAGATTTAGTTAGAGAGATCATTGATTCTATAACTGATGAGTACTTATACGTAATATTCTAACACTATACAGGTTTTTGCCTATTTCCTAAAATTTATTTATTTTTAATTAAATCAATTTTTTCTTTATTTCAATGGGTAGGACTATTGTGGTGAAAATTTAGTGAGACTTGAAGAAATGATCAAGTGCCGCTTACGTCCCGAAAGAATTGCCTACGTCATGCTCTAATGAAGTCCCAATCCAGAAAAGGCGCAGTGTGAAACCCATCTTCTAACCTATTATCCCCGTATATGAACAAGAAGACAAAAGTTGTACCCAAAATTACAAGGCTGGAGTTTATTCTTGGGAACAGTTAGTTTCGCAAAGCATGTGGCGGTGATCAAGGTGTTTTAAGATGAATAAAAACATATTTGTATTCTTATTTGAATCCCCATGTGATTTCGTTTGTTGGAATCCCATGTGATTTTGTTTGGCATTACATGCATAATTCACTTGAACTGATGTAAAGTCACATTGAATCAACAGTGTGACAAACAGGATCACATTCTAGTAAATGTCATATTAAGTCCAAGTCTTGTTTATATATATACTTTATTCACATAGTTTTTTCATATAGTGAAAATGTTTTTGAAGCACATTCTGGGAAGTTCAGTGTATATGGAATACATTTGAATTTGGAAACGATTGCACAGAGGTATATGTGAATGAAGCTAATGTAATCGTACTGTATGGGTGCAATTCTTAAACAAAAGAGAAATTTTTGAGATGGTGATCAAATCAAGTGCACTTTTGTCCTACTGGTGGTATGTAAGTGTTTAAATTTTTATTAAAAATAAACTAACAAGTATTGTTTGTATGAGACATTTAGTATGTTATTTTAACAAGACAAATCCTATGATTGTATTGAACCTTTGGCTTCTTGTGATGATAAAGGGAAAGCTTTTCAAATCAAGCTAAGGCTCAGTTTAAAGGCAATGAAGGTGATTTGGCTCTTGAAGGCTATACTTGGTAAAAAAAAATAGAATTGTACTTTGTGTTTTCAAATTTATTTTTATATTATAATTTTTGTTTGTTTAAAACAAGCATTTTTTTTCTAATTACAATTTCGTGGCATGTTTTATGTGTTCGTTTTCAGTCATAACCAATAACAACAACTATGACGATACTTGTATAACAATGCACCACTATGATACCAAAATATAAACAAGTTTGTTATCTTCTTGTAAGTATTTTAGCACTCTACTTCATTTTTATACAAAATCGACATTTGATTATGGCCCTCTAATCCATGTTAATTAATTACTATTATATGTTATATAAAAGTTGTTTGCTAGGACATGAATGGAAGCTGTAATTGTCACAATAGGCATTCTAAGGTTGGTAAACTGAAGCAAACAATCCCAAATCTGAAGTGGAGGACTAAGGGGGATATTCAAGATTGTGGAGTTTTCACTATGCTCCATATGGAAACTTTTAACGGTGGAACTGCTGCAAATTGGTATAGTGGCTTGTGTTGTCGAGTCACATATACAGTCCCTGATATGCGAGAGAATTAAGATTCAAGTTCCCCACAAAGATATTGTAACTACTGATTTGCACCCCCCTATAAATTTCAGGTCAATAATTTTAAACCTTTCCGATTAATATCTTTTGACTTTTACATGTTCTAAATGTTTGAATCTGACAGTTTAACCGAGGAATTTTAAACCAGCGTAAAATCTGAAGAAAAAAAATGCATCGGCGCGTCCACGGCATGGTTATTAATTAATTTAGCCTTAAATGAGATCTTTTAACTGTTTGCTAAAGTGCTTCGTTTAGATTTTTAATCACTTCCGAAATTAATTTAGGGTTTATCTTTTAAATTGCATTTTAGGCGTTTTGACCAAACGGAACCCCGAAAACCCGCAAACTTTTCGTGTAAACTCAATTTATCATCCTTCAAGCATTATAATGCTAAAAATTTCATTCACCACCCTTTGTTTGACATGTTGGACGCCTAAACCATAACTACGTCACCATGCATCCTAAATTAATTAAAAGGCATCTTATTTTGAAAATCCCACCCATGGTGCATGCAGAGTATAGAAAGTGACGACAAGAGAGTAATCCCTCTCATGTGTAGACCTCCATGCAACCACAAACAAGCGGAACACTTACATATTTGACTAGTGATATTGATCTAAGACTAAGATAAATGACTTTTGACTAGTTAGTGGCACAAGCCATTTATTCTTTTCCCCCTTTGTGTCACCTATACCACGGCGCACGACACTTGGCACGATGTGTGTGTTGACTAGATCAATAACTCCTTCCCCAAAAACCCTATAATTTTAAATCTAAAATAATCTCATTCACAACTTGAGGTAATCATCTCATTTCAAAGCCAATAACAAAAAATTCTCTTTTCTCCGTTTCTTCGACTAACCCACGGCCCAACAACCTTTATAGGGTTCCCATTTTCTTTGATTCTTTCAAGATCAAGAGTTCTAAGTTCATTATCCAAGGGTTTCCTAAGGTATATCCATATTGGCTGGTTGCGATTTCCAAAGGTTTTTCTCCAAGGTTAAACATTAGGGTCTCTAATTTTATAAGTTGGTTTTTATAGATCTAATCAATTTGGTTATAGATCTTTTGTTAGATTTGCTCTACTAGAGTCTGTCATTCTTGTAAGCATACTTGACCCATCTCATGTAATCATTCTTCTATTCTTATGAATATTGTTCAAGATTTAAAAGTCATGTGTTGTGATAATCTTTTAATAAAAAAAATGATAAGAATATCTTGACAACTTTTATAAAAATGGAAGTATTATGTTTGTTGTTTTATAACCTATGGTGAGATGAGTTGAAAAGTGGGTTGCAAAAATAGATATGATGAGGTTAGGATAGATTAAGAGTGGTTTTGTTGGTAAGTTATATTTTGCGAAAAAGAAGATAGGTTGGACTAGACCCTATGGCGTCTTATGGTTGAGTCTATGGCTTTAAGTCTATGGTACACAGTTCCAAAAGAAATGTTTGCTGGAGTTGGAAAATATAAATGAGGTTGTTGTTTTGAGGTTTTGAGCGACCTAAAAATGTTTTCATTAGGCGTAAAAGTAGTTTTTGAAGAGCTTGTTTCGAATAGATAGTTTTTCACATATCGCACTTTAAAATCGGACTTAAAACGGCCAAGTTATAGCCAAATGAAACTTGAAACATTTTTCGGCAAAACCAAATGAATAGTGTGCTGATGTGAATAGTAAAAGGGGTATTCGGACACTTTCGGACATTTTTGGACTTTCTAAACTCTAGCGAAACATATAGTAACACATATATATAGATTAGCATCATTTGAAGACGTCATTAACATATTTTAGGAAAAGCGATAAAGTTACTAAAAATAGTAAGTTTGGTAAAACTTAGCGGATCGGACTTGGAAGTTAAGCGATTATGGTTAGTTAGCGCATTTTGAAAATATGGAAACTTAACAAATATAGGGGACGGTATTAACGTCTTGAAACTAAAAACTTTCCTAAAATAGAAACTTTCTAAAAGTAGTAATTTTTGGATGAACGCCAAGACTTAACGAAAAACTTTGTAATTTTATTTAGTCATACTTTATTAAACAAACTAAAGCACAAACACACATGGATGTCTTTTCTCTTGAAAGCGTGTCGTACAAGTTTCGGTTATCTTTCGTTTACCTAAGACGCGTCATTTATTTAGGTCGCGTGTAGGACCTTTCGGCTTTATTTCTTCCTCGTTGATTATCGATTCACCACTTGCTTAAGGTGAGTTCATAGCCCCACGTTTTACCTATTTTCAAATGCTTTATACTTTAGGGTGAGAAACATTGTTTGCTTTTAAAATTGGACACAAGTTCTTAACGTGAGTTTTACATGTTTATGTTTTGCCTAAGTTTCCTTACAAACTACTATTGCCCGAACTATCATAAACTGTTAGTCACCTATGGCCAATTGGATTGGTTAAGTAAGCGCGAATGCGTAAATATATCTATTGGGACTAATTATCCCTATCTGCTTTGGTTCCACTTAACGAAGAACAAACGGATATATGTCATGTCGATGTGCGTTGTGGTGGTCTTTGGTTTGGGACACCAGTTAAGGGCAGGAATACTATGTGGCATGATATGATATGCCCTGTTGTTATTAGCATCGGTGTCATGAGCTTAGCGTAACAGTAAATACTTTTATGTGATGTTGTATCTGTTATAGTAGTCGCATGCGTTTTGAAATCTTGTGGTCCACTCTTGTACTAACTTAAACCTATGAATTCACCAACATTATGTTGACGTTTTAAACATGTTTTCTCAGGTGCTTAGCTTGGCTTGATTCTTGATGCTAAATGGAGTCTATGTGCTATGTGACTTCGCCAATTTCAAGACTTATCTATTTATATACTCGTTGTCATTGTCAAACTTTATTATGTTTCCGCTACATTTAACTTTCTTATGACCAGATGTAAAACTTAAATTTATTTTCTTTATGCAACGAGTACAACTATTTTTCAAACGTCCATGATTAGTGGTCGTTCTTTATTGCTTTGTGTTCGGATTTTTATGACGTCACGCCCTCGGACACGTATTCCATCCAGGCTCCGTCTGGGGGTGTGACGGTTTTGTAGCTCGGTCGAACACAAGGAGCACAAGGGAGAGATTTAGGGATCTTTGAGATTCAAGTTATGATTCACAAAACACCCTAAGACCTTCTTTTATAGCCCTTACAACTTGGAGAGCAAGCAAGCAATCCCACCTCCATAAGGAGTGGGTATTCGACCGGCCCAGGGAAAGAGGAGGCAAACCGGTCCTTTCTTTTTCTCGATTTTGCATATTAGTCTTTTAACTATTAACGACTAATATTTATTCTTGTTAAACTTTTAACAATCGCTTGTTTAAACACTAATTAATATATTACATTAATATATTAAATACATTGTTCTACATATTAACGTGTGCGTCCCCTTAGGCTCGAATAATTTCCAGACATATATAATTTATATTTGTTCATATTCCAACAATTTATAGATTTCAACGATCATAGGTTAGAAACATGCACAGTAATTTACTGCAAATGAAAGGACACGTTATGGTGGAATCCTTAAAGACTGATGACTTTAGAAATCCTTCATTGTTTACAGGGGTTTATGTAATTATTGGTAAGCAACTGAAAAGATGAGAACCATTAAGACTTGAAATTGAACCGAACATTTATGTACATAGGATTTTCTTTAAAAAATTGAAGCTTTAAGACCTCCACATTAAAATAACAGGCTGAATCTTTTATTATTATAGATTACCCTTCACATAAGCATAAACATAATCTATTATTCGTTGTTATATGAGATTTTCTTTGATCTTTTAATCAAGCCAGCTCGTGTGTATTATTCTGGGAATTGCCTTGCAGCTCGATATGCTCAATGTGTCCATGGACTAAAGTATGTTTTTTTATCATGTGTATTCTTAACAAACATTAATTATCAACATTTGGTGCTTATGTTTGATTATGTTATTTAGTATCCCATTGACATCCATATTTGGCAATATGGACTCGCACATTGTTCTATAGGACGGAGGCTATAATCTCCTGATATAAGCATCATCGAAGATATTGTAGACAACCAATTTGATAGAACTAGAAAAATGTGGACAAACGATTTAAGAAAAGAAAATAATATATACTAAGTGTCTACACATGTATAAACTAAGAAAAGAAAATGTGGACAATTGTTTGTTTTTTTCAGACATAAGTGCTTCTTTTCACTTCTCACTTTTTGTAAATTTCAAACATAACCTTTCACTTTATCTACTCCACACAAAGCCATCTATTTCTCTTCTTTTCGCTTCTCACTTCTTTAAGAAAAAATAATGAAATAAGTACTTCAAAAGTACAAAAAACAAATGTTATTCTTCTTTGCAGATAAAGACTTTAAATGTACCTCTTTTTCCGCATACATCATTTGTAGATAAAGACATAAAACCTCTGAAAAAACAAACGAAACCTATATCTAATCCCTATCTTGATTCGTAAACCAAACAATACACTTACAATTATATAAATTTTATATCTTAATTTCCTTTTATACAAAAGGCGTCCGGACGACGTCGTATAAGGCCAAATGTTGTCGTTTGGGCTGCTAGAAAAATGTCGTCGTTTTCCTCCTAAAGTTTTTGCCACACGTCTTCAAAGTATCAATGTATCAACAAACTAAAACCATCATCCATGACTTACTCATTCTTCAATCTAACCAAACAATTTTTTTCTACACACCTAATATAAGATCTACATAATTTTTTAACTATAGACCGCAACCACTGCCATAATCTGAAACAGCCGCCGCTATCACCAGTTTTAACTTTTGGTGACTTTGGATCTAAGCGGTTTTGAGTGTTAGTGGTTTTGGAGGCAGTATGGTGGTTTCACCAGTGAGTTTGTTGGGGTTTATGTGATCTCCTTGGCTAATCAATTAATCAAAGTACAAATAATATTGTAATCCCAATTAGTGAATTGAAATCGGTTGTCAAGGTATGTATTTTAGTTTATAATGAAACGTAGCTTTGTGGATACTTATTACTTAGCGTGTATTACAATTTCTACTTACATTTTTATTATATGTTTATACCTGATGGAAACACTATCTGTAACACCCCCAAATTGGGTCGCAGCGGAATCAGGGTCCGGGGCGTGTTACTTCAAGATCAATAGCACAAGATATATAAG
>BQNB010135801.1:0-18103 GCA_026074375.1 Tanacetum coccineum
AACTACAAAGACATACTATAATCATCAAGATTCAAGAATCATGAAAGCTCAAGAATTAAAGACAAAGACTTCCGCACAAGCTCTGATACCAATTGTTAGAATAAGAAACACTAGCTAACAAAGAAAATCCGGAGGTCGGGGAGGATTGAACAAATAGAAAGCCATATTATTTAGAGAGAGAAAGAGTAGAGAGAAGATGTGTGTGTCTAGAGAGAGAAAGTCAAGAACACACACACTTTACAAAAATGAATCCTCACCCCTCCATGGAAGTATGGAGGGGATATATATGGGTCAAGACTATCCTAACTTGACAATTCTAGTCCTTGTAGTCTTGCCTAATGATTACTAATGTAATTCCGATATGTCACCATATTTTAAGGCTAACATTTCCGATAAACTTAGTCCGTAAAAATAATCCTTTTACTCGAATTTTTGCGTATTTAACAAACGTCACCGAATAAAATGTTAAATGATTTTATTTAATATTTTTATTAAATAAATATAGATAAACAAAAAAAATTGATTACTTTTGTGTCGGTACGCGTTGTGTTTAAAATTTTACGAGGGCATTTCAGTCACCTTCTGACTGTTTTCGGGTCTCGGTCAAAACTAAAAAGTTGTTCGAAATATCGTTTTACATCAAATTGCTTTAGAGTCCGAGTTGTGAAAACGTGGTTTAGCTGCTCGTTTTTGATAAATCAACCTAGGTTTAAATTTTTATCTCTTTAAAATTCCGAAAATTCTCGGATTGTTACATACCACCCTTACAAGATATTAGTTCCACGGATTAAATTGTATTATCCGATTGTCGTGACCAAGGGAAAAACTTAGGTTTAATAACTCGTTCTAAACAAGGACATTGCTAATTTATTCAGCAAAATTCGGCGTTTCTACACTTCTCAATCTACCAAAAAAAAATTGGCTAGGTTTGTTCCAAGATATTTAATCTCAAAATGGGTATTCTCAAAAATATTATTCATTACAGATCTTACGGACTGGTATAACCGCGTTAATAAGAAAAGTTCCTTATAGTGGAAATCCTCTAGCAAGAAAGTGTGTCGCGTGAGTATGTTTGTATAAAGTCTCTAAATGTCCGAGGAGGGAAGTCTCGTTTACTATCTGTAATGTTCGATGATTCACATCAACGTGGATTTAATGTTATGTAAGTACCCAACTTATTGGCGTACTAGGATGTATCGAGACCTAAGGTCTTTCTAATAGTGGCCCGAAATTGAATTGGCCCAACTATCTGTTTCGTCGATAGGTGTTTATCTGTTTAAGGGAGGAGTTGCATTAAATATTGGATAAAAGTTGTATCATCGGGAACCGCTAGGACCCAACAGCAAAGCTCATAAGTCAATACTATAACAAATGGGTGATGGGAATGCCGAAGAGAATGAGGAAGGAAATTTCGAGAAGAAACAATATTCCCTTGAATAAAGTTTTAACAAATGGGAGAGCTCGCGGAAGAGACTTATGCGATAGATCGGCGGGATTATGGTACTCAGTGCTAGTTTAAAGGAGAAATCAAACTTTTAACTCAAGTGTGTAACAAGTCTGTTAGTTCTACGAACAGTTCGTGATCGCGAGGATTAGCAACGGCAAAAGTAATAACTTAAGAATGTGATAAGGCAGCTCCAAGTGAGGCCTTAAGATTCTGCTGAGTAGCAAGACACGATTGTGTCTCTAGACCCTTTTAACGGATTCTGGTGATTATCGAGTTCAGGTTCATACTCGTCTCATATCGGATACCATTAAGCCCACTCATTTATAATTTATTATTTGCATAAAGAAGCGTCCCAATTTATGTAAATAATAAATTTATAAACTTATGGTTCGGTGATTTATAATTTATTTATTTAAATGAAGAGGCGTCCCAATCCTTTTAAATAAACAGATTATAAATCATCCTACTTAATAATTCCCGATGCAATACGCGTACCCACATAACTTTCAAGGTGATGGATGACATGACGATGCATGTGCTCTAATGAGTATGGGACGAGTGTTCCAAACTCATCTTCGGAGACAGGGAGTAAAACTACCCAAAAATATCGACCTAGAGTTCAAGATAGGAAATGAGTACCCTGGTTAGAGTAAACCAGGTAAAAGTCTCGATGAACCAGTCAACATAGCAATTATCATATAAATCCTCCTATTACAAGTCCCGCCCATACAAGACTGTAAATACTTGATTTACATAATCCCATGTAAACAGACACTGTGTGTCGGGCTTTGTTAAACATAGCAATTATATTCAACTCCTATATTACAAGTCGCGCCCATACAAGACTTGTTAATAATTAGATTCATACATATCCCATTGTAAACAAAATTTGAGGATCTCCGTATAAACAATATTAGTATAAAGCTATATGATATGAAGAAAATAATATTCTTAGAGACCATTGTTTAACTTACAATGTCTGAGAACGAAGTGAGACCATTGCGCAACTCACAATGTCTGACGAGTAGAATGAGACCATTGTGCAACCCACAATGTCTTAAAAATATTCTGGTATTTATATAATAACTCTTATATAAATAAGCGTACGATATACGCGAAAGGAATGCAAGCATATATATATTATATATATGTATGTCACGTAAGCACTTAATGCAGCACGTAATGTAAGCACATAAGCAAGTAGCGTGTATGCACTTTGAAAATGTTTGATGTGATGCAATGTTTGTGAAAACGGTTATAGTCTAGGGTAAAATATGCAACCTAGTTCTCTATAACCAGTGCTCTGATACCAATCTGTAACACCCCCAAAAATCACAACGCAGCGGAATACCACTTGGGGTGCTACTTCATAATACACAGCGCTAGATACAAGAGAACGACCTCTAAATGTGTCGTTTGAAAAATAATCTCGTTGATTTCCTTGAAATTGATATAACATTTGTCCCATAATTGCATCACCATGAAAAACTTGAATGTATAGACTCCAATGCACTTCAAGTAAGCCAAGTATCTATATCACCTGAGAAAAACATGCTTAAAACGGTCAACATAAAGTTGGTGAGTTCACAGGTTAGTTTAAATATGAATGTAAGTTTCAAATGAATGTATTTGTCCACTGTATCATCACAGTACCATGTAAAAATCCCAAAGATTTATAAAGAATGCACGACACATTTTATGTCACCAAAAGTACCAATCTTATCCCAAAGATTTATAAAGAATGCATGACCAATTTAATGTCACCAAAATGTTTCAAGTATGTATTGCCACTTTATTCAAGGCACAGTAAATATCCATGTGAGTATAAAACAATGATTACAATTACTCTAAGTTCATGAAACTGCGACGTAGACTTATATATATGCCACTTTATTCAAGGCACAGTGATTGTATTCCACCTTATTCAAGGCACCATTATAGTATTCCACCTTATTCAAGGCACCATTATAGAATTCCACCTTATTCAAGGCACCATTATAGTATTCCACCTTATTCAAGGCACCATTATAGAATTCCACCTTATTCAAGGCACCATTATAGTATTCCACCTTAAATCCGACATGCTATAACGTTCGTTCCCGGTGATAGCTAGTCACCCGAACAGGGATTGTCAATCCCGAATAGATCTATTTTATAACATTCGCGCTCACCCTCCAAGTGATTTACAGTTCATGCAACCTAAGCTAATCCGTAATCATTCGAGTAAAAGTCAAGTATGTGTTTACGTCCAACAAGTAAACCAAGTATTGTATCTCATCGCGAGATATATAAATAAGTGTGTATACCAATTTGTAAACAATCAGGTAAATGCATTTGTAAACAAGCATGTTCTCACCCCAAAAATATATATAAAACATGTAAAACGTGGGGCTATGAACTCACCACGATGATGTAGAACGATTGACAGATAGCCATCTAATATGCACAATACGAACGGAAGACGAAGCGGCTCGATCAAGAAGTTGTAGCTAATCTTAACGGCTAAATCCCACTAGCCTAGGATAATGTATTTGTTCCCGATGGATAGTTACCTCAACGCGTCACGTTGATAAAAGATTTAGATTTCAAGTTGTAATGGTGTGGTGGTTGGTTAAATAATTAAATTGAAAAGTGAACGCGAAGTACGTAATATATTCTTTATATATTACACATGAAAAATAAGCTCTTATATAATTCATCCTGTGAATTATGTAACCAAAGACAACCATCAATGATTACTGAAAAGTACATATATTTGCATAGTATTATATAATAAGTGGGTGTTAAATAATAAACCCAATTAGGGTTTGACACCAATTCAGTAATAAATGACTTCTGAAAAAAAGTAGACAAATGTCTTAACGTTAAGATTAAACAACCCGATGTTATGTAACGGGTTTAATAACCATTATAAAATTGATAAAAATAATATTTATAATAAATTTATTTTGTTTCTTCCGATAGATTGTGTCTAAAACTGTTTGCCTCGATGTAGAAGTTTAGTTTTACGTTCATTGGTGGGTTATTGTTATAATACAAGTTAATGTATCTTTTGAAAATATAACTTGGCCCCTTTCTCGTTTCTAAAATAATTAAGCTTTATTAAATCATTGCTTAAAACATACTAAACTTATACATTTTAGTTCATGACTTTTCCCGTTTCAAAACGTTTCCCCACATTCATAAAAACTTAATGTTTTTCTCTTTTTGTAAAGCTTAATGTGTTTCCCTTTATGTAATATAATGTTGCAATTTATTCGGGTTTCCATTTTCCAACTACCACTTGTTTCAGATATTTCATATTATATATTCACGTTAATTATATCTAAACTCACAAATTTAATAAACTATCGTAGTTATTTAACCATTTTACACCAATTTAATCCGATTTTAAATATAATAAAATTCTTTAATGTCTTTTTAGTTATTTTTAAAGTCTTGAATTATATTTATGAGTCCAATTTTGTAAACCAAACATCACCCTATGTTGTTTTCGCTAAACAAACGCTCCCTATTGCCGAAGAATCTCCCAACCTCAAACGCACCCCTTAATTCATTTTCTGCTCATCCAAAAATCACACCTTGATGTGTTAACTTATTAAACCAAACAACCCCTTGGCTGTTTAACGGCCAGAAACGCGCACCGCTAATCCGTCTACAACGTGTCAAACGCAACCCTCGATGATTGCAATCCACAAAACTCCGCAAACGACACCGTTTTAAAATTTTGCGTATGATGAAACCCAGGGAACCAACGCCCTTGGCTGGTGGTTTGACCCAGACACCCAGCCACCATTGTGGGTCGTGGTGGCTTGCCGATACAAAACCACCCTTTGTGGGCGGTATTACCCAACACGAGACGCACCCATTTTTGCGGCTTTCCTGCCAATTCCGAACAAAACACATCATTTTTGTTGATAAACCCACAACCAAACCGCACCGCTAATCTGTAGAAAAATCAACGCACCTTTTCGGGTGGTTTAACAACCCAAACGCCACTTAGTATTGGGTGGAAATCCCCAAACTTCACCCTCGTTGGTGATAAACCACCGGGACCAAACACACCCTAGCTGGTGACAGAAAACCAAAACGCACCCTCCTTTGGGTGGTTATCAAAAATCAAACGCACCTTTATGGTGCGGTCTACACAAAACCGAACGCAACACCCCTTTGTTGATAAACCCAAAACCAACGACAAACGCACCCTCTTCGGGTGGTGCCTGACCCGAACAAACGCACCCCATTTCGGTGCTAGAAATAAATCGAACCTGCCCTATAGTGGCGGCAGCCCGCCATACCCACCCCATGGGGGCGGCTGTCGTCGGAAGGGGGGAAGAAACTGGCGAGTGGCAGAGAGTGACCTAGTGGGTCGGATAGATCGGTTAACGAGGATCACTTTTGGTTTCGGCTGGAAATCTCACCGAAAAGGTTTTCTGGTGGCCGGCGACGGCGGCGGTGGTGGTGGAGGGGTGGCCAGAAATTTTGGAGAGGGAGAAGAGACATGTGTCTGTTTATAACATGAAAAATGAAATAAAATTTAATAACTTTTATATTTATATTAAAAGTTATAATTAAAAGTGACAAGTGTTTAATAATCTAGGGTGAACTTTGTAAATATTACCTCAGGGACTAAATGTGTAATTGTTGCGAAACTTTTATTGCATATTGGTTCGGGAATCGTTTGAGTGACTTAACGGATGTTTCAAAATACGAAACTTGCGCCATTGTTTTCCAAATCATTTTTCTGATAAAAATGAGATTTATTTGATAATATTTCATAAATATTTTTATAACATTTATAAAAATGTTCGTTATTTATTTGGTCAACCGGTTACATCTCGTCCGAGAGTAAAACTAGAAATAAATTTTAAACCCGTATATTCGCATTATCAACAAACGTTTTCGAATAAAATGACGACTAATTTATTAAATATTTTTATTTAATAAAAGTGTTGATTAAATATAACATAAATATTTTCTCGTTTCTAAATCTTGCGAGGGCATTTCAGTCACTTTCTGACTGTTTTCGTGTCTCGATCAAACTGAAAAGTTGTCAGAAATGTCGTTTTACATCAAATTGCTTTAGAGTCCAAATAATGAAAACGTGATTTAACTGCTCGTTTTTTATAAATCAACCTAGGAATAACATATATCTCCTTTAAATATGTTCCATTGCAATTAATGCAACTCTTAGATTTATGATACTTGTCAAAAACATTAGTCACCATGTAATAATGTTTAAGAGCATGTTTAGTATCATCTTATGCCTCGGGTCCAGGGTCTGACCAAGAGACTCGAATTAAGTCGACCAAATGAGAACGTGTAAAAATCGTCAAAGGTCTGACCAGTAGGCGAAATTCACCTTGGGTTGGTAGGGGTCCAGGGTCTGACAAAGAGACTCAAACCAATTGCACGTGTTCTACGGTTGGCTGGCATAGACTTAAAATTTTCCAAAGGGGTATGCATATAAATGTGTTAAAAGCGTGTACAAAGAAGCATGCAAAACAACTTTGTATCACTGATTTTAAAAACCTTTAATAATGACACTGTAGTGACATGTCATGGTTCATGGTAACTCCAATCGAACACACAAAGAAGCGGAGAAACAGGTCAGCGCGAAGCATATTAATAACCTTATTTCTTTAGGGAATTACATAAAAACAACCCGCCTTAAACTTCTCTTAAGATGAGCCATACTTCCCATGAGTCGATAGCGTCCAGTTTTTAAATCAAGAAAAACTAGTTTCTTTAGTTTAACGTCTTATTAATTTTTCACAAAACAGTTTTCCACGAAACAAATGGTTGGTCACTATGAGCATGCATTAGGCGTGTAAAAATTAATAGACTACATAAACATCATCTTTTTAGACATATGGCATATTTAATTAGGTGCGTAAACAATTAGACATTAAATAATCATGCATACAGAGATTGCGCGCGCGCGAATAATACCAAAAGATGACATTAAAGCATACTAGTAAACATGTAATCTCATATATAATATCATATCTCATAGTTAGTAATCTGTAATCGTTTTAGCAGAGTAATACAAAAGTTTAGTTATCAATATTCGTTGTTGTTCTTAGCATTATAAGTTAGTTTCCGCATAACTTATAGTGCTTATAGTCATTGTTTCTCATGTAGTTTGTATGGATCTATCCATATTGGCTCCTTAACAAGGTAGAAAGATCTATATTCAAAGGGATCTACAGAGTAGGAATGTGGTGTTTGATGAATTAGCAACATAAAGGTAGGAAAAAGATAATAGTAAACATAATACGTATTTAGAAGAAGATGGAACTGCAAGGGACCAAGAATTAGAACAAGATCATTTTAACCCATCCTCTCACAACCCAACACCATCAAAATCAAATTTTGCCTCTACTTCCAAAGAATCATCTTCGACACCTTCTCAAAACAACCTAATTCAGCTACGAAAAAGTGTGAGGGGCAAAATTCTTAGACGTCGTTTCCCAATCGAGGGAGATGTAAGTGAGGGAGATGCAAGTGAGGGAGATGAGTACGAAAGAGACACTACATCACCTTTGCAGGTGACCCTATTTCTGTTTAGGAAGCTTTAGCATGTGAAGAATGGAATAATGCGATGGAAGAAGAATTGCGGTCCATTGAAAAGAACCAAACTTGGGAAGTGCATGATCTTCCGAAAGGCAAAACACCTATTGGTCTAAAATGGATATTCAAAACAAAATATTTTGCAGATGGAAGCATTCAAAAGTATAAAGCAAGACTTGTAGTGAGGGGCTTTACCCAACAGGCGGGGATAGACTACGAAGAAACCTTCTCACCAGTTGCTCGTTTAGAGATAGTAAGAATAATTCTTGCACTATCAGCAGACAAAGAGTGGACGGTATATCAATTTGATGTCAAATCAGCATTCCTCAATGAAGAGTTGAAAGAAGAAGTGTACGTCTACCAACCTCCAAGTTTTGAGGATTCAAAAAATCCAAACAAAGTGCTCAAATTGAGAAAAGCACTTTAAGGGTTAAAACAAGCTCCTCGAGCTTGATACATCAAAATCGATGAGTTTTTTCACAAAGAAGGATTTAAAAGAAGTAGTCACGACCCGACACTATACGTAAAGAAACAAGGTACGACTGATTTCATGATAGTAAGTTTGTATGTTGACGATATGATATATACAGGTTCATCCTTGCAACTTATATCCGAGTTTATTCAGTCAATGATGAACACATTCGACGTGACTGATTTAGGCGAGTTGCATTACTTTTTGGGATTGAATATTGTGCAAGGAAAATCTAGTATATTTTTGTCATAGGAGAAGTACGTGATAGATACTTTGGAGAAGTTCAATATGGCAGGATGTAAAACAGCTTGTACACCAATGAACATTGGTGAAAAACTTCAACATGAAGATGGTACTGAGGCTGCTGATGGCACTTTGTACAGAAGCTTGATTGGACGTCTAATATACTTGACTCACTCACGTCCTGACATAAGTTTTTCAGTTGGGCTCCTATCTCGTTTTATGCATAAACCGTCTAAGCATCATCTCAGGGCTGCTAAACGAGTGCTTCGTTACTTGGCTGGTACAAAAGACTTTGGGATTTGGTTTCAACGAACAAAAGACTTCAAGCTTAAAGGATACACAGATAGCGATTGGGCTGGTTCCGTTGAAGATAGAAAAAGCACGTCTGGAAGTTGTTTCATTCTTGGCGAGGCGGTTGTTTCATGGAGCTCTAAGAAGCAAGCTACAGTGGCGTTGTCATCCACTGAGGCGGAGTATGTGGCAGCAAATGCAGCAGCTTGTCAAGCTGTGTGGATGAGAAGAATCTTAAGTGATATGTGTTCAGAACAACTTGGACCTACTGAAATCTATTGTGACAACAAGTCAGTTGTATTACTAGCTAGAAATCTCGGGTTTTATAACTGAACTAAACATATAGAGATTAAACATCACTATATTCGCGAGTTGTTGAATGATGGAGAAGTGGCGTTAGAAAGCTGCAGAACCGATGAGTAAGTTGCTAATATTATGACTAAAAGTTTGTCCCTGATGAAACATGAAGCACTATGCAAAAAACTTAGAGTTTTGAAGTTTGAATGAAGGGGGAATGTGGAAATAAAACTCATTCAAACTAGTTTTTGAATTGGTCAATAAGTTTGAGTATCCAGCCGTTACTTTTCTAGTTGTTAGTCAATTTGCATCCCTATTCTTTAGCTAGATATGGCCTTGACTTTCAGGGTTATTAGGAAGTTAGTTTTCTTATCTTTCCTTTATGTATTGCCTATATAAAAGTTTTAAAGCCTAAGCTTACCCTAACACCCCCAATGTATGAGAGTCTTAAGGGGTGTACGAATAATGGGCTTGGCAAAAGCTCTTTAACTAAGGTCAACTTTTGGTTATGAGCTATTACCAAGTTCAATTAGGTCATAATCTGAAAGCTTGTACCTATAGGTATTCAACTGCACTTAAAGCTTAAATCCTTTTAATTTTTTGTAATAATAAAAAATTAAATCTTTAACTAAAATCTGTCAATGTTAGGTAAATAAAGGAAAAAGTACCAAATACGATTGGTTTCCACGGGTAGAAAAAGGGTAGATAACAAATGGGAGCAAGTCAATCTTCTTCAGCTTTATTCTGATATATTATTGATAACCAATAACTCTTGATGTTTTTTACCATCTTCACCAACCCAACATGTCAAAACTAGATCGTTGAAGTCATCCTCCTTCAATCATCTAAACTACATCTTCATCTTCATCCTCATCGATTTCAACAACTTCTTCTTTTTCTTCTTCTTCGTATTCCAATTCAGTTTCGATCGATCTATCATTCTCATCACCCATTATTCTTCTTTCTTTATTCCTAAAACTAATTAAATTAACTATGATGCAATACAAACAGATCTCTTAGGTGACTCATTATTAAAATCACCCAGGATGCAATAATTTTATAAAGCCCCCCAAACAAAATCCCTTATTATACACTCTCATCCAATAACAATTAGAGTCGAACAAGAAGATGAAAGAAAAAACTGTTTTTCTTGTTGTCAGCTACATAAAAGTGTGAGCTAAAAGTTCGATTCTACAGGTGACAAATAATTCTGAAGTGTTCATGCTAATCTCCTGAGAAAGAAAGGCTTTACCTGGTTTGAGTCTGTGTGATGGTGGGTTCAAACCCCGTGGATTAGTCAGCCTAAAGAGCGAAACCATGGTCAACCAAAAAAAAACATACAACCTTTGAGAACCTTTGTTTTTAACATTATGTGAAGACATTATCATTTGTTAAGTGCTTCAAATTATTTTAGCATATACTTTGTTATATTTAAGTCCAGTGAATTGCAAGATCAGAACTTTTACTACATAAAAGATTATAGTTTTACTGTGAAAGTAATGTACCTACATGCATATGAAATAAAAATTATAATTACATTATTTTATCACGACGATAGTGTATTCGTTAATTGCTATATTGATATTTGGCCCACCCGCTTATAAAGCCCTGGCTTCGTCCCTGGGGATTCAAACGCAGAAAATCACTTTTGGAGAAGTAATTGCCAAACACTCGAAATTGATTATTTACGTTTTCAAAATGCAATAAGCAAATAATCCAAAAGCAATCGCAATGCCAAACACCTACTAATTATGAGTATGTTATTTTGTCCTTTTTTGTCGTATTGGACCTTGGGCTCACGATGTTTGTTACCGTCCAAAACATCCGCCCAAAATTAGGAAAAAAAGGCCCCACAAGCATAAATATAAAAGCAACCATCCGCCCAAAAACAGAAAAAAGGGCCCACAAGCATAAATATAAAAACAATTTTACAAAACACACCCTGCACTTTTAGCTATTTACGAGTTTTTTATATAACAAACTTTAGTTATCACATACCTAACAAAATTTTAGCGATCTTTTTAGAAAAAATAAACCGATGAAAAGTCCTCTGGATAACGAACAAATGAGCCCAATATTGATATGCTTTAGACGTGCTTACAATTTTATAAAAAATGTTAAAGTTTAATATAGATTAAAAAACTTTCAAAACACCCCCTTAACCTACCTAATAGTTTTAAAAATATCGTAAAGATTATTTAAACAAAATTCGCCGCAAAAAAATGCCCTGCCGCAACGCGCAGGTTGATTTCATCTCGCTGATATACTTTAACAAACTTCATTCATTTATTGTTTATTAGTTAGTTAATTAAGGGATATGAGATCAAACCAGATGCAGATCTTATGATATCATTGTAAGATCAATATCCCATTTAAGATCCTATTGAGATCCTACGAATAATCGATTTGTTTTTTCTTAACGGGATCGTAAATCAGAAGATTTTAAAAGTCAAATCGAGACAGCTATGATTTAAAGTTTTTAAGAGGAAGGGGTATGGTGGTTGTTAGCCTCGCGCCATGGCCACCAGCCGAGAGAAACCTCACGCCAACGACACAGTGGCTGGCACCATGGCTGCTCGCGCCATGGCTGCCCGCGCCGTGGTGACCAGCCCGCGCCGTAACACTTTTTCTTTTTCTTTTTTTGAGATTTATAGACGTTATAAAAGGGGTATAATGAAAAAACTAGTCGCTTTTTTGCATTTATTCCCCTGCTACTTTAGACTCATCCACCTGTATGCCATCACCAGAAACAACATACCCCAAAAACAAAACTGTAAGGGTCATGACCACACACTTTTTTGTGGCTGCATAAAAACTATCCTTCCAAAGCAAGGAAAAGACCTGCCCACATAGGTGACATGCTCATTAAAAGAAGCACTATAAATAAGAATGTCATCAAAATAAACAACCACAAACTTGCCAATAAAAGGCCTGAAGAATTTATTCATCACACGCATAAATGTACTTGGTGCGTTTGATAAACCAAAAGGCATAACCAACTACTCATACAACCCTTCACGAGTCTTGAAATCGGTCTTCCATTCATCACCAGGTCTAAGACGAATCTGGTAATACCCACTCTTCAAATCCAGCTTTGTAAAAATAGTAGCACCACTAATCTGGTCAAGCAAATCATCAAGGCAAGGAATAGGCTACTTGTACCTCACAGTAATCTTCTTGATGGCTTGATTATCAATGCACATACACCATGTACCATCCTTCTTGGGAGTCAATAGGGCAGGAACAGCACACGGGCTCATGCTCTCACGAACATGACCCTTAGAAACCAACTCCTCAACCTGCCTACGCAACTCCTCATGCCCTCTCGGGCTCATCCTGTAATGTGGCCTATTAGGCAATTGTGACCCAGGCTCTGAATCAATATGATGTTGGATGTCACACAATGGTGGCAATCCATCAGGTAACTCATCAGGGAAAACATCTGAAAATTCCTCAAGTATTGGAATCATGGCTTCAGGAATTTTACTATCTTCAGCAACCTCCTTCCCTATTAGCACAAAAACATCATCTCCCATCTTTAGTTTATCTTCAAAGTAATCTTCACTCCCCCTAAATAGGAAACTAATTACTTCCTTGGGTTTATTGGGCATCAAAGTAATCTTCACTCCCCCTAAATAGGAAACTATAAGTATTAGTTCCCCCATTGTGAGTTATATCACAATCATACTCCCAAGGTCTACCTAACAACAAGTGACAAGCATCCATGGGCACCACATCACACCAAACATTATCCTTATAAGTGTTTCCTACAGAAAACGGAACATGGACACACTTAGAAACTATCACCTCATCGCCTTTCTTAAGCCACTGTAACTTATAAGGTTTGGGATGATTTTTAGTCTTCAATCCTAGCTTTTGGACTGCTTTTGGAGCTATCAAATTATCACAACTACTCGAATCACAAACGAGAGTGAAACCTTACCCGAAATAGTGCATGTCGACTGAAAGATGTTATGCTTGAGCCAATTATCTCTATCAGCTTTGGGTGTTAAGCAAGAGCGCCTTACCACCAAATTCACCCCCATATCTCTAGACACATACTCCTCCCCACACTCGGGTTCTTCATCATAAACTGGAGCTTCTTCATACTCTTCATAAGCCGCATCATCATCTCCCTCTAGATTATCGTATAAGTGTCTTTTACTATCCTTCTTACATTCCGACTGTCGGTGACCAGGTTCACCACAGTTAAAGCACTTAAACCCACTACTACCGCTTGCTCTAGAAACTGGTCCAGTATTGCCGCCACCTGCTTTAGCCTGACTGGGAGCAAAACGAGATGCCATGTTACCCGAACCAAAAGCACCTATTATGGCAGGAGAGGACGAACTTCCTACTCGACGATTTTGCTTCTCAAAAGCTAATGCACGCTGATATGCATCAGAAAGTGTCATTGGATCAAACATGTTAACAAAATCCATGATCTGGACTCTTAAACCACCAATGTATTGGGAGACAGGCTGATCTTCTGTCTCTTGATTGTCATTCCTTGTAATTAACTGGTAAAATTTGGTTGTATAATCTTCAACAGATTTGGACCCTAGTTTCAGATTCTGTAACCGCTTGTACATCTGCCATTGGTAATTATGAGGAATAAAATTAGCCCTCATGCACTTCTTCATCTTCTGCCAACTCATGATCCTTGGCTTTCCAACCCTCTCCCTTGTCAGTTTCAATTGTTGCCACCACGCGGATGCCTTACCACGAAGTTTGGTAGCGATCAACGAAACCCTCTTATTTTTAGGGACTTCTTTGAACTTGAACACCTCTTCAACCGCAACAAGCGAATCAATGAACCCCTCGGGACTTAAAGTATCTCCAGCAAAATCAGGAATATTGACTCTCATTCCAGATTCCCAACGCCTGTTATCCTCCCTTTGATTTTGCCTTGGTCGTCTTCCTGACTAATCATTAGAAGACGAATCGTCATCCTCCCCAAATGGGTTTTCTGACTGTTCATCATCAGTATCCCGAACGTTATGATTACCACGCTTGTTCATCAACTGATCCACCCGGTCAGACAATTGATCAATAAATTGATCAAATCGCTCCTACATTCTTGCCATAACACGATCCTTCAATTCTTGTTCATGTACCTCATTAAGAGTCCTGTTTTTCCTTGGAGGCATCTTAATCAGGAACTTCGGCTCTTGATACCAACTGATGTAGTGAAAAGAAAGAGATAAATAATTAGATCTGTTGATTCTATGAATACCAAAAACAATTCTTCCAACAATCGTTGATTCGATTGAATACCAATTATTAGGGTAAAATTTCTTGGCAAACAGCGGCTAATGGTTTACTTTTATTAAAACTGATAACTCCCTGGCTAGGGTTACAGCAGATTGTTTAAATAGGCTCACAAAACTGAAACGGGCCTAAAAAGATAGATGGGCCGTGAGCTAGAACAAAAACAAGTCTAACAAAAAATACAAAAAAATAGAAAAATGTAAATAACTCATAGTAAACGAGGGTTTTTGGGCTTCAAAAAATCCGTTACAGTGGCGTCCGCCTCGTTTTTCTATTCGATTTGAGTGGTTACGGGCCTGAAACAGACTTACGGATCAAAAGTTATGGCTGTTTTACTGAAGCCCTTTTCTTCACACGATCTTGGGCTTCTAAAAATAAGTCAGCCCATTCTTCAATACTTGGGCCTCCATCAGTTTCATATTTTAAAACAAGTAATATTCCTAATATACCCCTAAACATATATAAGTTAGTTTTGCTTTCTATTAATTAAAAAGGACACATGTCTTGTTTTTATTGGTTTATATTGTTTACCATTGTAAAAGTGTTTACCACTTGAACACAAATCTATATGTTTAGAGGTATATTAGGAATATTACTTGTTTTAAAATATGAAACTGTCATCCTAATCCCGTATAAGTCGTGCCTTAATATGTCATAACCGTCTATTTTGAACATAGGATATATGTAGGAATCAATGGATTTTTTTGTCTCAAAAAGGTTTGGTAATTATCTAAAACTAAATTCATGGGTTTTTCGATTATATGTAACATCTAAAAGTATTTTTCACTTTTACTTGGATGTAGTGCATCGACATAATGATATCAATTTCTTCCTACCATAAACCCATATAGCAAGCTTCCACTTTTACACACTCGTAATGTAAAATAAATTATCTAAAAAGATCTATATGCATACTTGTTGCAAGGTACTAAAGTGTCGTTCTCACATCCGCCTTTCCATTTTGATGGGACAGTCCTATATACATAGGGATTGATGTTTTCTGATACACGCCAACACCTAATTGGAAGTTAGCAATTAGGATTAGTAATGTTGCTTAGCGTTTTCATAAAATACTTAGAGAACACTAAAAATGTATTGATTTTATTTTGACTCACCACTATTAGCATAAGTCATTCTTCAAAAAGAATATTTAAGTTTTTTTGCATCTTACTTGCATAAACAACAAAGGTAAGTTAACGCATAATGGTATTATGATATGAAAAGAAGAAAAGAAAAGAATTATAGTTTCAGTTGTTTTTTTTAGATGGTAGGGTAATGGATACAAAATAACAAGGTTTCAATGTGTCTAAGGTGGTTGTGTTTAATTCATTAGCAGCTAGATTGTCATTTAGAGATTTAATATTTTTTAGTATGTTTGTCTGTGTCTTTATAGTGTCTTTAATATATTACACGTGCAACACTAAGTATGTAGCCATACTTAAAAATAAACGGCATTCCGAATTAAGGATGCTTATGGTACAATGGAAAACAATTTACTTGATTAAGAAGGATTTAAAAATATTATTTTCATAATCGTCAAAAGTGTCCTGCTTTTTCCTCCGCTGGCGAATAATATAATGGGCTAATAATGCAAGAAAGCTAACAACTGCAATTGGAACCAAAATCCCGGCAATTAAACCAGCGTTATTCTTCTTTTTGTGGAAGGTGGATTGTTTCTCACAGTTGGGGTAAAGTCTGTACAATTAGTAAGTAAAGAGTATTAGCTGTCAAGTATCAAGAAGCCCAAATTTAACCAGAAAATCTTAAGATTATATTTATTACTTGGAGTGGCACTGATTGCTTAGATAAGGGGTCCAAATGTTCCTTAATCGGGTACGCATCAAGTCCCTTTTCCTGACCAGAATAGATGTACCTCAAGGTAGTTATTTAAAACTTGAATCGTTGTTTGCCTCGAAACAGGACTCCATGAGGCCCCACCTACTGCCCGTTTTATATCGAAATCTGGAAACACCAGATTTCCCTGAAAGAAACATAATTTGAAAAACAATTGTATAAATATTAGGCAAAACACTATGTATGCTCCATACTTAAAACGGGCTATTCTATTGAAAGGTTACATGATTTGGTCTAAAATTTGTTTTTGGAACCTCTTTTAGTTTGTACCCTTTATAAAGATAACCAACTACCAAAGATTTATATTTAAGGAAATTCGTAAGTTTGACCATGTTAACTTTTTATGATGTAGGCCTAGAAAAGGTGTTACAGCGCAAAAAGGGTACATTTTGACAAGGTTAACACTTAACAGTTCCCCTATTCACTTTTGACTTTTGGGGTCAGAGTACAAAATTTCAACATCAATACCTGCAATAGATATCAAAGACGCACCTACCTAGGCTTCCCCAAGTGAAATCATCTCTTATTTTTATTTCTGCTGACTGGAGGTTAACAGTATAACAGGATGAACGGGTCAAAAGTCACCAAATTTTTTTTAAAAATGCAGAAAACCTAAGAAAGACTCGACCATACCCACTTTGACCCATATTAAAAGCTGCCTTTTTTACCGCAGCCTGTTACCCGAACCATCTTTTTTTTCCACCGTTAAAGAAACATAATTCAAGAACCATAAGATCAAAGTAATAACTCACAATGCAATGTCTAAATTATTGAGAAGCTTTTCAGAATCTTCAAAGTAAAGAGACACAACTTCAGCAACAAAATCCGGGCTGCAGTCATCATACAGCTTCTAAAGTTGCATAAACTGATCATCAAGATACCCCTAACGTACTAATCACTGTCAAAATGAATAACAAACTCAAAATAAATATTCCATAATAAAGAGGATTCAAAAAGAAAAGAAATTATGTGTTCTATGTCTGTTCCAGACATAGTAGACAGATAAGCATGATCTATTTCACTCTCCGGGATACAACTTACCTATGTACCATTCATATCAATCATGTTTCCATTATGGTAACATGACCAGTCCCTTGATCATCCTATTTTCCTTTCCCATTTAGTCGGTATACCTTGACACGCTATATAGAAAGTCAGATGAAGAACATGGGTCAGTCATTTAGTTAGTATACCTTCATCTGTTGTTGATTTAAGATTTAAGAACACAAATAATTAATTAGCAGATGCGGATACAACAATAGAGGCAAAAAAACAACAACTAATCCAACTGTGGTCTACAAAAATAAGGATCCCAGCAAATACCGTTACAACTATACAACTGAACTAAACTTAGAAGACCCATTAGCATAACTGATATGTCGAACATGCATTATTTCAGGGTTTAATATCCAAGTAATAATGATAGCAGCATCTTTAAGACTCCCGAGAAAGTATTACTGGAGAACTTGCAAACTAATATTCCTCTCTGTCTTTACTCGGCTCTTTTTACCTGTTCGTTTGGTGCCTGATGATGCAATTCTTGACTTGGATCCCCACTTTATATAAGTCTGGTTTTCAGGTTTGGCGAATGTGAGTTCATGATAATATTGGTTTATCACATGAAACTCTTCTGCTGGTTCTTCTTTGTGACTCCC
>BQNB010135802.1:0-18102 GCA_026074375.1 Tanacetum coccineum
CAAAAACAATCGAGCATACCATTCTATAGCAGATCTTTGTAGAATAATGACCCACCTTTTGCATATCATGTTCTTGATTTATTGATCCAATTTCGCGTATTGTTTGGTTATAATTGGAATTTATTGTTATAGTTTATGATGTGGTCAAAGTGTGACCGTGTGTGTGTGATAGGCAAGACTCGGGGGGGTTGTTATCGTTCACTCGAGGAATATGTTAGGAAGGCTTGATCACGGTCTAACATAATTCTAAGGGTTGAGGGAAGATTATTTTTGTATTTTTGTGTTTTATGGAAAGCAAGTAAATCATATATTGGAGAGGTTGGTTTGGTTTTAGCTAATAAACTAAATATAATCTAAACTAATTTGGTGATAACAATAAGATAAAAGACTGTGTTTATTTAATCATGTATTACTCCCTAGATTGCTTCTCCTAGTGTTGTTGCCTTGTCACCATTGTGATGATCTGTGTAACTATTTCCTAAGGCATGAACGAATTACACGAACCCGCCGTCTACTTAGTATGCTGCTAGAGCAACGCACACGTAAGGTGGTATGAAGACTGTTACATGGCCCCTAGGAGTACACTAAGTGCATGTGAAATATATTAAAAGTGGATCAACCATATTAAGGGGCAAGGTAGTATGAAGACTATTACCCGATGGTATCTTTTCTACATAATTACGTTTCCCTAGATATATCAACAGCGATATAGACAAAATCTGGTTTTCTAAGACCTAACGTGCACATCCATCACAAGAAGCAACACCACTAAGATCTACATTCTAGGTTTCATACAATCATAAATAAACATAATAGGAGGTTTAGCCAAGCATGTTAAAGATAAAGCAAGAGCATATATAGATCAAACAACACATAGACATATTGAATGAATAAGTAAACCTTACTTGATTAGAACATGAGTTGGAGGAAGTACAATAGGGTTTTTAGGCCCTAAAATCATCCTTAACAGCTGTTAAACGAACTAGGGTCCGTATCCTATTTTTATTCTAAAGTTACATACTCAAAACCCTAAATTCGGGTTTGTATGTATAGGAATCGTGACGCCGTCATGAATAGAATATTCTAGATATTGGACTGGGTCGTGTACTGTGACACCGTGGTGAGATATGGTGACGCCGTCTTGATCTTCGTGGTGACGGCGCCACGTTGTATTTGTGACGCCGTCTCCAGCCATTGTAGAGACATTATTTATAGATGTTGGTGTAGATCCGTAGTCTTGTCCGTTTCTTTTCCAAATGAGCCCAAGTCACGTGTAATTCTTTCAAATGTGTTCCAAATATGAAATACCTTAAAAGGAATGATTAAGTACCTATTTTGGGCATAAATGCACAATTTTGGGGGTTAAACGACCCTGAAAAAGTGTATAAAATAACACCTCATCAAATACCCCTACACTTGGGATTTGTTTATCCTCAAGTAAATAGGCTTTTATACCTACACAATAACAATATGAGGGGTCATTTTACCTACTCTTTAAACATATTCTACAACATAACCTTCTAGACCTCGTAATTAAATGCACATAAAGTATATACTAACACCTTACATTAGTGTTTGGGGATTCTCTCTTTCACTCGGGTGTATAATGAATTATAACATAAGGAGGAAATAGAAAATCAACACTCATTACCTGTCATAGCATATAAATTACCATAGGATTAGTAAAGGACCAAAACTCCACTGCTAGGCGCAAATATTATTTATTACTATCTAAGAGGTCTTTATAAAGGGTTGTGGGGTGTAGGTGTAAGATAACATATAATGTAAACGGAAATGAATGGGATACATTTGGGTGGTGACTTTGGGTGAATTTAGGGTAGAAGGGTTAGCTAATTATTTACATGAATACACGCTGGTTTGGTTACTAAGCCAAGACTCAGACGAAGATAGACAAACTCTACACAAATCTACATCAATCTCTTTCTTTTTCTTTTCTCATTTTTTTAATAACATAATACATCACATGGGGTTTATAATACATACCCCTACACTTGAGCTTTTACATGCTCGATATTTACAATCTAACTAATGACTCGATTTGAGGTGGATCAAAATAACATGGAGATCATTTGACAAACATATATGGGTATTGACTTAACTTTTTTTTCCCTATTCTTCTGCGAAATAAATTCTACCATGAATCCCAATCGTCCCAAAACAGTATTTACAAGGACAAGGACTTAGCAACCGTGTACTCAATAATTAACTTGGGTTTAAACACAATAATGTACTAAAAATAAGTACATAAGGGGTAGGCTAAGGCTTTTTGTGTGAAACGATTGGTTTAAGGGTGACACTGCTCTTCATTAATAGTCCGGCTTAACCAGAAAATTACAAGAACCGTGAAAAAGGATAGGCTCGAAGGGTTGTACTAGGGTATCCTGCACTAAAGGTGAGTGCATGGCAAGGGTGTGGGATAGTTATATGATTGATGTGACCATCATAACAATTACAGGTTTAAAACATGGGTTCATCCTAATACCTCTTATCAAGCAAATCCTAATACTTACTATGCGGTCTCGGGATGCATCACAAAAACAAGTTCTAGAATTTAATATGTTACCGGCACACTCATATGAATTTTACTAACACCAAACATTCTAAAAAAGGTGACAAGGCAATGCATACATGGCCATAACGACGGAATATACATGCACGCCTGCAGATCAACCTTAACTCAAACCAGGTAAAGATAAAATCATCTTGGGTTACCAATGATGGGTACCCGAATTCCTAAAGATTTAAGGGCGAACCTCGCATTTTTGAGGTGGAATTCTGAGGGTTATTGTTCTAGTCATATAAAATTCTATCCATGAGAAGCTATTAATACTCGGTTTTTGTCGGTATGTGTCGTAAAAAAATTTAAATTTGGGTAAAACTTACCTTTTATGCTATGTTTCGATATATTACCAATCATTTTAAGGACAAAGCAAATAACAAATGAAAGAATAGTTTCTAAGGCTTATTTTCCCCCTACACTTAAGTTGAACATTGTCCCCCAATGTTCTCTAGAAGTACCCGTTAAAACAAATAAAGGGAAAAGAAAACAAAGAAAAGATTCTAGTACTCCCCTGGTTTACTCAATAATGGAGAAGAAACATGCGATAACTGGTTAAATCATCCTCCGAGAATCATCCAATGAAACTTCCTAAGAACTTCTAAGCTTTTTCTCATCAAATATAACCTGTAATCAACGACAAAGATAACTATACCAAGCATAAAATGTGCGATTTACCAATATACAATATGAATTTAGGGTTCGACTCGATAGATAGGATGAGAGAATTATTAAACTCATTTGGTTTTTGTATGTTTATAATAGAAGAATACATATATTAAATGTTGTGCAAGATTTATTTTAAAAAATAATTTAAAACTTTAAGTTTTCTGAACCTGGACGTTTGACGCCGTCAGGGTTTGTGTGACCCCGTTATAGGCATCGTGGTGACGGCGTCGCGTGTTAATCGTGACGCCATCTTCACAGTCTGTGAAAACGAAATTTTTGTTTTTGATAAAAAAAATTCCTGCACTTGATTCCATAAGTTAATTCCTGTACAAATTGCTGCATAAAACCTGAGATTTAACAATTCAATCATATGACTCGAAACTAACGCGAATTAATCTAAACAATTTATTTAACATGTTTGAATTTGGCTCAAAAGCCGGATAAATTCCCCTACACTTATTGTTTACAAACTACCTTTAATTAAAATTAAGACGAGGTTAAATACAATTCAAAGCATGATTACAAGATAGTTCAAACATAATAAAACAAATGGTAAAGAATAAAACACACATGACACTCCTAATTGCGAGAAAAGTAAATTGGGTTGCCTCCCAAGAAGTGCTTTTCTTTATTAACAAGTCTTGTAGCTAGACTCGAAGTCACACTTCGTTACGTGACTTCTCCTTCATCATCCATTCCGGTTAGGTATTCGGGTCCAAGCTATAGGCATTCCTTGTAAAATCCTAGTATCTTGCTCATCACATACTCTACTCCTCTTCTCTTATCTTCTTCGTTCCTAAGATAGACTGATTTGGTATGCTCTTTCTCAAGGTTTGACAATGAGTTGTATTGTTCTATCTTATAGGGCATCTTATAGGCAACTTCATCATTTTCATTGATGAACCTAACTACACCTTCTTGTTGGTCGTGAGTCATGTTGGATATTTCAATAAAAGGCTTCCCTAGTATTACTTGCGTTAGCCTAAGGTCTATGATCGACCTAATACATAAAGTCTACGATATAGGTGAAGTTTACCTACTAAGCACAGCATTACCTTTAATCTTACTTATGAAATTACCTAAACTCCACCATTGTATCCTCCCTAGGGTTGAGTTTTCTCCTTATGATCCAATTATACATCATTCGGGTCATAATATTAAGTGGGGAGTTAAGGTCAATGTAAGCTTTTTTGATATGCACATGCCCAATGTTGCATGATATCTTTAAGTTAGAGGGACGTCCTATCTGTGATGAGAGAGTTTCTTAGGATATTAAAGGAATTAGCCCCGCTTAACAGGTACCATAAGGTAGGTTAGCTCATCTCTAGAAGGGAAAAATGTCGAAGTATTCTACCGACAGTGCCATCCGTTGTTGCCCCATCTCCTTCATTAGAATCTTTACATTGAGGTTCAATCATCTCTTATGATCACGATGAACATTGACTACGCAATCATCCATTTAGAGCAGATAAATTTTTGCACTGAGGATCGAGGAACCAATTCCGAGCGATTCAAGCCATCGCGTTTATCTTTTCGTACCAAGCGATTGGAAGCTAATAGATCAGGTTATGGATTGGTTAGAGTTGGTGTACCAAGGTTTCTTTTGTCTTCTTGTCCTATGGTCGGACTCAATGATATTGGATCTTTAGGTGTGCATGTGGTTGGATTGTAGATGGTGTTGGTAAGAGCATATGGATGTAGGACTGGGCTTGTGGGTCCTCAGTTGGTGTAAGAACTAGTAGACGAAACTGGGTGCGTCCCTAGTTTTCGGGTCTCAACCGATCGCTATGTAGTGCGCCAGCTATGTTGGTCGGTAATGGCTTTTGAACATAGGTGTCCGATTTTGTTGGTCATCTCGCCTGTGTTGTTTGAAATCGGATTTAAACTTGGATAATCTAGCGGTCTAAGATGCCATGAATTCAGTAAACCATTCCTTCTATAATTGATTGGTTGTAACTTTTATGACGGAATGTTGAAGGAACGTTCAAGGATCAACCGTTAGGTTGGAACCAAGTTATTTGGGGTTTTGAAAAATTATTTATTGGGAGTTTTTAATGTTGCTCCACCTAAGGTTCGGAAACATCTCTATGACAGATTATAGGTGTCACCAAGATTGATTTGCTCGGGAATAAAGGTGTACCAACTTACCTCTCGCTTTGTTCGGTACAACAAGGATTCGTATTCAACAAAGGCACGATCGAGATCTTCCATGCAATACTGATGTCTTATTAACCATTGTAGATTTCACAAGAGTAGTGATTTTGATCACTTTTAGTAGGTTGAGTCAGAGCAAGATAGAGCTTCCAACAAGCGTTGACTTGATTTTCCGAGCTCGAATAACGGCGGTCGAATGTACTCGGACATATTTAGGCCAAAGACGATTGCCTTGACCCGGCTTGGCAAAATCCCATGGGTCGTACCAATTTCGTTGTCATAGAGGTCAAGTCCTCTAATAATGCCCACGATTCTTACTGCGTTTAGAGATCATGCATTTTACACCACTGGCCGATTGGTTCAATTGTTTATACATGTGACGTGGGATGACAAGTTCATTAAAAAATTAAAGCATAAAGCCAAAGATCTATCCATGAAGAGTTGGGTGCACTATTTTATAGAGTAAAGTCCTTGAAAACGTCCATGCATGCAGATAAAGATATTCTTCATGAAGTTAGTTTGGAACATCAGGATATCGATGTAGAGTTGTAGGTCCTTCCTATGGAAAGAATTTAAGCAAGGTAATCGGGACGTAAAGATCATCCCAAGTGGAGATGGATCCCCTGCTGAAGGCTTTCAAGCCAATTGCTAGCCTGTATCGCAGAAGGTAAAATTAAATAACCGCAAGCCGTTCTTTTCCCTATTTTCAACCGTCAAGATCAATTAGATCCACAAATTTAAAGAAAGTCCTTGAGGTGTTTGTTGGATCCCTACCGAAGTCCGTGGAATGAGCATCCGTTTTGCACCAACCGAATAATGGTGACAACCAAATAGGTACCAATACATTTTTCCTACGGGGAGCTCAATGGTAGTCCTATAGCCTTGTGGCTTGGTTTGGAGTTAATTTCCTAGAAGTACGAGATATGATTCTCAACTCCTATGGTGGATGTGAGAGAATATGTTACGAAACAGAAAACACAAAGAAAAGATTGACTACAAGAAAGCTAACATACGGGAATTAAATCTTACTTGAAAGGATTTAAGCAAGTAGAACTAAGCTAAACTATGATCAAAACCTAACTATTCCCCAGGCGGCGGCCCCAAAAACTTGATGTGCGGTTGTCGTATGACTTCTACACGAGAAGTTTTACAACTCCCTAGGCAGTGCACCTAATCGTTGTAGTGTAGTATAGGCAAGACTCAGGGTTATTTATCGTTCACTCGAGGAATAGGTTGGGAAGGCTTGATCATGGTCTAACAGAATTCTAAGGGTTGGGAAGGCTTGAGAGGTGGTTTGGTTTTAGCTATTAAACTAGATATTAACTACGCTATTGTTGATAACAATAAGATAAAAGACTGTGTGTTATTTAATTCATGTATTAGCCCTAGATGCCTTCTATCTATGTGTTTCCATATTTGTCACACTTGTGATGAATCTGTGTAACTATTTCCTAAAGCATGAATGAATTACACAAACCCACCGTCTACTTAGTATGCCGCTAGAGCCAACGCACAGGTAAGAGGAGTTTGAAGCCTATTACCGGCCCTAAGAGTACACTAAGTTGCATGGGAAATATATTCAAAGTGGATAAACCAAATAAGGTGGACAAGGGTAGTATGAAAGACTGTTACCACGAATGGTATCCTTTCTCCACAATTAACGTTTACCCTAGACATATCAAACAACGATACCGAGAGAAATCTAGTTATCTAATTAGTCCTAACGTGCCAATCCATCACATATAAGGCAACACTACTAAATCTACAATCTAGGTTTCATAACACGTCATAAATAAAATACAATAGGAGAGCGTTTAGCCAAAGCATGTTAAAAGATAAAGCACTAACAATAAATCAAACAACACATAGACATATTTAATGATTAAGTAACCTTAACTTAATTAAAACATGAGTTGGAGGAATGTACATAGGGTTTTTAGGGCCCTAAAATTGTCCCTGAACAAGGCTGCTTAGATGAACTAGGGTTCCGTACCCTCCTTTTTATTCAAAAGTTATCACACTCAAAACCCTAAATTCCGGGTATGGTATAAAAAGTAAAAACGTTGGACGGGCGTACCGCATTTTAATCGTGATACCATCATGAATAGAATCATATAGATATTTGGTTGGGTCGTATACTCTGACGTCGTATTGGATTATAGTGACGCCGTCTTGATCTTCATGGTGATGGCATCACTTTATATTTGTGGCGCCGTCTCCAGCCACTGTAGAGAAATGGTCTTGGTAGAATGTTGTGTAAGTCTGTAGATCCTCGTCCGTTTCACTTCCAAATGATCCCCAGTCACTTGTAATTCTTCCCAAATGCCTTCCAAGATGAGAAATACCTGAAAAGGAAACGATAAAGTACCTAATTTGGAGCATAAAAGATGATTTTAGAGGGTTTAAACGACCCCCGAAAAGTGGTAAAGAAAAAAAGACACCACATCAGAAAATTCAATTACTTAATGATTGCACTCCTGTATACTCCTATGATCCAAGTGAGAAGCTGATGCCCAATAATGGTCAAACTGTATCTTAACTTGAGTATTCTAGGGTGATTGGCTGCTTAATGTATGACATGACTTGTACAAGGCCTAACATTGCATTTGTTGTGGGTAACTTAGCAGAAAAAAACTAGTAATCCTTGTACTCAACATTACTGGCATGGAATTTCCAGCGGGTACTAAAGTACTTGAAGAAAACCATAGACTATAACAGACATAAACATGAGTTATCCACTTCAGTGTTTGGAAAGTTTACACTGAATAGCAAAGCCTGTATCAGCAACACAAAGGATAATTCGTCTCATGGCTGGGTTTAAAATTCCTTCCTGCTTGGTGATGGTGATCTAACCTTCTTTATTGCTTCCAAGAATCAAACTTCATTACTGGTTCCATAATGGAATCTGAATTTGAGGCTCTAGGCAGTTACTGGTAAGAGAATCTCAAAGTTTGAACAAACATTCTCCTTGAGACTCCATTTGTGGTCTAAACCTATAGCAACCTATATTCTATTCGCTGCGATAAATTCTACTACATTCAGATATACAATGATGAAGTCAAACCTTAAGGTGACAGACATAGCATGATTCGTGAGCTATATCACGAATGAGGTGAAATAAATAGAGTTTGTGAGGTCTCAACCAAAACTATAGAAGATCACTTGACAAGAGACTGCTATAGACTTTTTGATTATAAAGGTCCTGCTGAAGGGATAGGATTAAGTCCAACATAAAACGCTGTAATGCTAATACAACCCAACTCCCTACAAGAAAAACTTGTAGCTAGTTCAAAGTGGAAAGCTAAAATGTTCAAGATTAAAGCACATTTAATACAATATAATCCCAATGATGCGCCTTAGGAACCTGCTAAAAACAGATGACGTGTATTTTTACTTTCAAGCTGTCAATTTCTTTGAAAAGGTGCATATCCAGGAGCAATAATAAAGAAACCACCTATGTAAAGTGTTGAAGTTTTGACCGCTTCAGGGAGCATGAACATTGGCTCATACACATTATGAATTGGATATGGACACATAGCTTGTATAATGTCAAGAGTTTCTTATGTGTTTGAAAACTTGTGTGTATTTTTTCTTCAAGTATTCAAATGGGTTGAAGGGTTCAATTCTTAGAACACCCTGATTCTCGAATATTTAAACGTGTAATTTACTAACATGGAAATTCAATCCTCAGGACATATTCAATTAACACTTGTTTCTTGTTTAATATCATTTTTCATGCAAAGGAATTATACTAAATTGGGGAGGATTAGATGGAAATTTTAGTGTATTTGTGGGAAATGGATCATACATGGAAATGGTATGTGATGTACAGATGTACTCCCATCAATTCCACTTATACTGAATTTCCTGACTCTTTTAGTGGTTTGATTAAATGGTTGTGTTGTATTGCACTATTTAAGTGAGAGAATTTGACTGTCATTATTGACCATAATTTAATTTGTCATGAAATCATAATCTTATAAATTATGAGGATCATTGATTTGATTTCAATAATTGACCATATTAATTAAGGCAAGAGATCTATTTTGTTCTCTTTTGCCTTTGACCATTTCAGAATCTTTCTTAATTATTACTTCATAAACTTTCAAGTTTCCAATAAGTTCATCAAGTGATAGAGATGTTAAATCTTTTGATTCTTCAATAGCCGTAACCTTTGCGCGCCATTTAGGATGAAGTGCCCTAAGAAATTTCCTAACATAATTCTTGCTAGAAAAACCTTCATCAAGTGCTTTTAGACTAGTAATAATAGTGTTAAATCTAGCAAAAGCATTATCTATCGATTCCTCTTCCGGAATCGTAAATTGTTCATATTGTTGAACAAGAAGATCTATTTTATTATCTTTGACTTGACTATTACCTTGGTGAGTGATTAATAAAGTATCCCAAATTTCTTTTGCGGTTTTACACATAAAAATTCTTTCATATTCTTTACGTGGTAAAGCATTATAAATTACCATTTTAGCTTCATTATTTTTTGCAAGTTTCTTTTTAAGATCATCGTTTTGTTTATCAAATGGTACAATTTCATCCTTTTTAGTTTCGGGATTATTTTGAATAGGAGGAAAATCACCAAAGGTAATGACATGCCAAAGATCTAGATCTTTTGATTTCACATAAGTTTCGAATCTATTTTTCCAATAAATAAATCCATCACTTTCAAATAGTGGTGGTCTTTGCATAGATTGCCCTTCTAAATATTTTTCCGATTCCATAGATCGATTCAAGTTTTAAAATACAGTTTATTTTAAAATTCTTGTTTGACATGGCTCCTGATACAAATTGTGGAAAACTAGAAGAGGGGGTTGAATAGTTTACCGCTTTTTAAATTAATGTTATGTTTGTTTATAAAAACTTAGATTCGACTTTATGTGAATTCACAATGTCCACAATATAGACAAATTTAACTAATCAAGTAAGTAATGATAAGATGTAAATAAATGTGCAAGATAAGAGATAAGAGAAGGAAAGATCAAACCACAACATGAGGATTTATAGTGGTTCGGTAACGAAGCACCTCTTCGCCCTACTCCACTCCCCGAGCACCAAACTCGAGAGTTTTCTTCACTACGTCAACAAGCTCCCTTTAGGCGGAGAAAACCATACACAACTTAGCTTACACCAATTTTCGACACTAAGCTAAATGTCGAGTTCTAATCCTAGCTAGAACCAATCTATCACAACACAACACACCACTACACGACAAATCACAACTTGGGTTCACTATACAACTTCTCTCGGCTTCACAACTTCTCTTCACTTCACAACTTTACTTTGCTTCACAAAATCACTTTACCAAGACACTATTACGATTACACCAATCTATCACTACTTATTAAGATCACCCCGATCTAGCTATACTTACAATGATCACAACAATCTACTTATTATACACAACTACGATACACACCTTCACAATATACACAAATAATTTACAAGATATGATATAATTGCAACAAGGTTACAAGGACACACACTAAGCTATAATACTGCTTTACTTGATGATAGGAAATATATTCTTCTCTTGCACTTGAGGATCAAAGCTTGGATCACTTGAAAACAAGGCTTTATGATTTAATGATCAAAGGAAAGAAAGAAAAGTATAAACTGATTTAAACAGAAAGAAAGTGTGTGCAAAAGGTGAGAAAATCAGCGGGGAATAGTTCAGTATTTATAGGCAAGCTGTGACAAAAAAACACGTGGCCGGTCACCTTAAAATTAAGGGGGCCGCCCGTTATAATTAAGGGGGCCGCCCATGCATGACGCTCCATTTTTTGTCTTTTCTGAAACAACTGAAGTGATCCAGCAAGGCTGCGATATAAAGTAGGATTAGTGACCAGTGATCCTTCAGGTCCAAGCTTCTTCTCGATGTCAATTGGAGTCCTACAAGGATTACAATTAAGCATCTGTGCTTGCTCAAGAATCTCGGTAGCATATTTCATCTAAGACAAGAATATGCCAGAGGTAGTACGCGTGACAGATATACCGAGAAAATAGTTGAGTGGGCCAAGGTCTGTCATAGCAAATTCCGCATGTAGTAAAGAGAAGATATGTTGCAGGAGTAAAGTAGAAAAAGCTGTAAGAATGATATCATCCACATATAGTACAAAGTAAGCAGTGACTAGGCCCCTGTGAAAGATAAAAGAGACGAGCCAGTCTTGCTGTGATAAGAAACCGGCCCGAATAACATAGCTAAAAATTCGTCTGAAAACCAAGCTCGGGTGCATGCGTAAGGACCATAAAGCATTTTTCAAAAGGAAAACAAATCAGAAGAGTCAGTCAGTAAATCCTGGTGCTGGTGAGTGTATAACTGTCTTTGAAAATAGCCGTGAAGAAAATGCATTCTATTACGTCTTAACTAAAGAATAAGCCATTGTTCGAGAACTGCAAGCTAAGAATAGTTTGTAAGCTAGCAGTTATGCACAACGCAAGGCTAAATGTCTCCACGAGTCGATGCTTGTGTTGACTATTACCATTTTACAACTAGTTAGAGCTTTGTACGAATTAAAGGACCCGTCCGCATTATATTTGTGTTTGTACACCACAAAGTTGGACAATTGATGACATTGGTGGGTGAGGAACAAGTACCCAGGTGTATTGTCAATGATAGCTTTATATTCGTCAACACATACTTGTTTCCAGTTAGGATTCCTCGAAGGCATCATAAGAGACTTGGGGATAAGGAGGAGGTGGTAGACAAGCAAGTTTGTATTTAGGGTACTTACCACAATCCCGACTTAGAGCAGTATGACCATAGGGTGTAGTGAGGTGGTGGAGGTGGTGAGTGGGGAGGGGTGGTTAGCGTGTGCGCTGTTGGTTGTGGAGATGGTGATGATAGACAGTTGGAGGTTTTGATTGTGGATTTGATTGATGGATTTGATTGATGGGGGCTGATTGTGGTGTTGTTTTATGGTGGTTGCGAGGTAGACTTAGGATATGGTAAGTAGTCAAAGTGCAATAGTGAGGTGTCTCTATTATCCTGTAAAAAATTGGTACAGAGGGGGTTTAGTTGGGTCATGGAGCCAAAAGAAAGACAGTTTATGTCAAATGTGACAAGCACGAGAAATGATAATTTTGTTGTGAGTTCAGGTCCATGCATCGATTCCGCGATGAGTGTAAAGGATACCCAAGAAAGAAATGGTGTAGGTAGCAGGGGGACTACGTTTTGTGTTAGTGTAAAGTGACAAGGGGTAACAAAGGCATCCAAACGTGCGAAGATAGGAGTGGAAGAGGTAGTTTGTGTTGACATAATTTGAGTAAGGGATGTCATTGTTGATGGAGGTAGAGGTGGAGGAGAGGATATTAAGTAAGTAAGCGACAGTGAGTAGTGCTTCAACCCAATACTCGAGAAGAAGACGGGCTTGAAAGAGGAGAGAACGTACTACGTTATTGATAGTACGAATCATGCGTTCAGATTTGCCATTTTGTTGAGATGTATGTGGGCATGAGAAACAAAATTAAATGCCATTAGTGGCAAATAATTCATGGAGGGGAGTTGTTGTCAAATTCTCCATCATGATCACGTTGGGAGAGTCTTTGATTTCCACAGGTGAATTGGGATTTTAACAAATGACACGAAATGTAGAGTTCTGACTGTGCATCAATTTTCCGTGAAGTAGGGTAAGACCACAAAAAATGTATAATAGTGACTCTAAGAAAAGGACCTATTAAAGTTAAAATAGTATTTATATCCACTCATTCTAGAGACAGGAGATGTCTAAAGGTCTGAGTGAATAATGTCAAAGGGAGATGTGACAATAGAGGTAGATCGTTGAAAGGGAAGTTTTGTTTGTTTCCCTAACTGGCAGGCACGACACAAGTGTTGAGTGTTTTGTTTATTATAAGACACAAGGCCACGTGACGACAAGGTTTGAATTACAGTGTCATCGGGTGTCCAAGGCGTTGATGCCAAAGGGAATGATTATTGGTAAGTATGGCAAAGGCTGAGGCGGCAACGTGTAAGGGGTATAGATCACCCATGCTGTCACAATGAAGAAGGGTTTGATGGGTATGATAATCTCGTACAGTGAAACCAACAAGGAACAAAATCAATGGACTTTTTATTATCAGTGGTGAATTTACTTAACAAAACAAGGTTTTTTAATTATATTGGTAGACAAAACAGATTTTTAGGTGGAGAGGGAAGATATGGATTAGGATTAGAACAATGGACAGAGTGGGTAACATGTATAGATGATCCATTTCTGATAAAAACTAAATGAAATTTACGAATAAGAAAAGAGGTTTGAAGGTTACCGATGTGAGATGAAAGGTGAGAAGTTACTCCAGTATCCATATACCATTGATGATCATGAGAAGCCATAAAAATAATCCTCCTTTTTTTTCGATGAACAGTAACGCTCTGATGAACAGTACGCTGATGAACAGTGACGTGATGAACAGTGCTCGATGAATAGTGACACGATGAACAGTTTTTTTTGATTTGGTGAAAAGATTAATGATGCAAAGAAAGAATAGGGGAGGGAGACGATTTGGTTGAAAAGAATTAGGAGAAAATTGATTTGGCTCTGATTACCATAAAAGATAATGTTTTGCCTTGATTGATTGCTTGATTATTATCGATAACAGGCAACCTATATATAGGATACAACAGAATATTCTAGACTATGGGCTTGGGCCAATGGGCCGATTACATTAAATATAATATGTACTCTAATACAAACCACAACACAAGGATTTATAGTGGTTCGGTAACGAAGCACCGCTTCGCCCTACTCCACATCCCAAGCACCAAACTTGAGAGTTTTCTTCATTACGTCAACAAGCTCCCTTTTGGCGGAGAAAACCGTACACAACTAAGCTTACACCAATTTCTACATCACTAAGCTAAATGTCGAGTTCTAATCCTAGCTAGAACCAATCTATCACAACACAACACACCATTTCACGACAATTCACAACTTGGCTTCACTACACAACTTCACTCTACTTCACAACTCCTCTTCACTTCACAACTTCACTTTGCTTCAAAACTTCACTTCACCAAGACACTACTACGATCACACCAATCTATCACAACTTACCAAGATCACCCGATCCTAACTATACTTCATATGATCACTAACAATCTACATAGTAACACAACTACGAACACACACTACAAGATACACAAATGATTTACAAGACATGACACAATTGCAACAAGGTTGCAAGGACACACACTAAGCTACAATACTTCTTCGCTTGATGATTGGAAGTATTCTTCTCTTGCACTTGAGGATCAAAGCTTGGATCACTTGGAAACAAGGCTTTATGATTAAATGATCAAAGGAAAAAAAAGAAAGTATAAACTGATTTAGAACAGAAAGAAAGTGTGTGCAAAATATGAGAAAATCAGTGGGGAATAGTCCAGTATTTATAGGCAAGCTGTGACAAAAAAACATCGGTGGCCGGTCCCCTTAATAGGGTCCGGTCCCCGAATTAAGGGGGCCGCCCGTTATAATTAAGGGGGCCGCCCATGCCTGACGCTCCCTTTTTTGTCTTTTCTGGAGGAGGTGTTTTCTGAAACATTTCTAGCCGTTTTTGGGTATAAAATTTGAATTCAAAATATTTATTTGAATAAAACATTTTCTTTTAAATCTAAAAATGTTTTGTAAAAGATATAAAAATGTTTGTGTCATTTTTATAAAAAGTGTGAGTTAAAATAAAAAATCCTTTGATCATAAACTACATTAAGCATTTGTTTATTCATACCTTTAAGTGATTAAATATTCGAAATGAAAATTTACTACTAATTACTTGTTTACAATTAATTTTTCATTAATTATTTTTACATTTTGTGATTATCAAAACGTAAAGAGATCGAAAAATATTAACAATGTTTTTAGGCATTATTTCTATCAACAATCTCCCCTAATGACATATAGTATAGACCGGCCCGACCCACTTATACTAAGGGCTTGGTAGCTGCTAATGGGCCTCCGGCCCATGAATTATGATTGCGGCCTCATGGACCTACGGGTCGCTGTTACGGACACACTGTCTACGGCCGTGGTATCTTCACAAGTTATCTTTAAGAAAGGGTAACCTAATTAAATGAGAGACAAGCATTACATATTTGAATCAGTTAGGATAATTCTGAATCCCGATGATATCGGCCGTATCTTGGGCCGAAAGTTACGGAAACCCTAAGGGTTAGTCAACCTATAAAAGGAACGCAATTATCATCGATACAGGTATCTTACAGACCCTAAACACACTTGATTACTCTCTCAGAACCATATACTTACTATCACGCCGAAGTTTAATCATGGGATCCGCTCCCACGATAAGGTTAACGGTGTTTATTTCCTTGTGCAGGGTTCTCTAAACAAGTTCACTTGGTGCAAGAATAAGGCTCTACGTACCCGAATAACTGCCTATTCGGACCGAGTAAGACCCGACCTAACTTTTGTATCAACAAGTTGGCGCCATCCGTGGGACCCAACACTAGGAATTACTCTCAGGAAAATGAGCGCAATGGCTAAACAACCCCCATTGTGACTATTGTCACGAAACCTACAACCAAAGAAAAGATGCCGAAAGAGGCGGATGCCACACCTAGGGTGAATATCCAGGACTTCTGTGAAGAGCATTACGAGGATATCCTGCCGGTCATTATGGACAAGATTCGCCATGATAAGCGAAAAGAAGTCCATGCTAGGCTGGACTTCGAAGAAAGTCCCAAGAAAAGAAGAATAAGAGAAGGCTCTCAAAACTAAATTGTTAATCACGGATACCCGTGCACATATTACATACAAAAATGTTGTCTAAGTACCACATGCGATACTATGGCCAATCTAAGTTATACATGGGCGGTAAAGACTTGGACCTAAACAATCTTGGAGATGCCTCGTCTTCAGATCTCTGAGTCTGCGTACCAGCATCTATGAGCAAAATCGCAAGACCTGAGGAACAACGGTAGGAACTGATACATGGATACCGTCAGACCTGGCATGGTGCGCAAAACCAATCCCGTGAGTGCGGCAAACCGCTATGCATTTCTTTTTCTTCTCCGCCCGACTTATATTTGCCGCAATAGCATCCTCCAACGGTACCTCTTCTTTAACAGCCCAAGGGTCTTCAGGAGCACGTACCTCAGGGTATATGTGGATCTTTAGCTAGGAGGAGCTCGGACGGAGATCACGGATCCACTATGGGGCATCTTCCCCGGTATCACTCTCTAAATGAAGAGATGTCATAATTAACTCCATTGGGGGCATCCTTCAACTTCTCTAGTTGGTCTACTATCGGATATTTCAGATCTTTCAAGTCTTGGAGGGCTTTGACTAATTTGTTATTGGCCTTCGGGTCATATGCCTTAACATCCGCTAGGTCACGGCCAGCCTTTTCGTGCTTTATGCCGTATTTCAGGCCTTCGCTCATACCTTTGGCAAGACTGCGGACACAACATTAGCAAACGCCTGCCTTATCTCTGAAGATTCGGCGCACTTCATAACGGTAAGGCGTAGGCCGTGCCCGATGACCCAACGACGACCTGCGATCGCCATCAACATGTGCGGATACAGCTCTTCATCAATATCTACACTTAGTTTATCCAGACGAGCATCCATCTCCGCACACCGCTGCTCAACCTTGTTGTCCTCGTACTTCTTGAATTCTTCAAACGCAGCCTTTATCCTCTCCTCACCTGTAACCTGCGCTTGAAGATGGGACACTTGCTGAGACAACTGATCGTTATTCACTTGGAGGTCTGAGAACTGGACGCGGAGGCTTTCCAACTCCTTAGTTAACTCAGCATTCTTAGCCTCCGCGGCCTTCTTCATATCCACCTCAGCCTCAAGTAAGGTCTCTAAATTCTGAGTTCGGTTGCGGAGACCATGCACTTCTGATTCCATGACCCGAAGGGATTGGATTTCCTGATCAAGCTTCTTCATCTCCTCCTCCCTTACTTGGATTCTCTGATCTCGTCTGGCTATCTTGGCTCTGGCCTTTTTTAGTAGTCTGGCCTCTTGTTCGAATCTTAGCCTGAGTTGAGAACCCATCGCCACCTGCCACGCCAGGTTCATGTTGTACTAGCCCAGGAATTCAGCATTAGGCAAGTAGCGAAACTCTGAGAAGTATCTTGGTGGGACCGTGTGATCTACCAGGTCTTGGCAAGCCTCAGGGGTATCCAGGCGGCAGCTATTAGTCACACCCCACACAGGTTGATATATACCACTTGGCGACCCCTCTACAAATGGGACAGAGGTCGATTTCCCTGAATCCGGACTCCCCGCGGAAAGCTAGACATTAACCTTCATGGTCGCAACATGTTAAGGAGGGATCTCGGTAGCCGTTCCCTTCGAAGATCTGCATCCACATTATATGGCACATACAATTTAATTAGTACTGCTTTACAAATCAGCATATAACAAGGAATATTTATGGACTGGATCACTTACTGGGCAATGTCTTGCTCTGGGAATGGTTGCGGCTTCAAATAAGATAGAGGATCCAGGTCGCTTACACTCTTCGCAGTAGTAGAATCATCCTGGGCATCCGGTGTAGAGAAGGTGGAGCCCGCGTCTTACCCCATTGCAGCTAGGGATTTTCCTCCGCGGATACTATGTGCAGGGCTGGACACGTAATATTTCCTTAGCACCATAGGCGGCGCATTCGCCTCTACCTCCTCATTAAATCTTTTACGGCGCATTTGTTTTTGCCTTTTGTTCACAAGCGAC
>BQNB010135803.1:0-15921 GCA_026074375.1 Tanacetum coccineum
TCTATTGCTGTGTATTACGAAGTAACACCCCATTTGGTATTCCGCTGCGTTGTAAGTGATTTTTGGGGGTGTTACAGGAAATCCCCTCGACAGTCTAATAATTTTAGTTTTGGAGTCAAGAGCTTGAAATGATTAACGTGATCGTAGAAGAAGATGGCTAAATGTATGGTTAGTTCTTAACGTTGCAAAGCATGTTAGTTCAAAGTATTAACATTGGTGCTATTAAAATAACAATTTAGTGTTAGACGTACGAAATTGTCGTACTTCGAGCTAAGTGGGTAGAGAACCAAGACCTAGGCCCAGTCTGAGCCTAGTTTGAGAAGCTTAGCCTGATGAGGCTCAGTCCCGGTCTAATCCAGCCCAACGCGCGGTTAAACTTGATCGAAAACCGCCCATTGTCCTTGACTTTCTTTGGTAAGTTCTTGTTCAACATCGTCCTTGACTTGTACTATCCTTGTGTAAATACTTATTTTCCACCAACTTTGTTAAGGCATTGATCGAAAACCGCCCATTGTCTTGAAGAGTTAATCTCCTAGTTTCCCGACAACGTAATACATTTTGTATCAGTGATATATTTACAACTGCAACTCAATGATATAATTGCATTGAATCGCCATATACAAACCGGATTTATTCAATTCAAGATATTTTTATTGCCGCTAAATTGACCAACTAGTATGCTATCATAAGCGCAACCATTGCTATACGTTTCGATATAGTTTATCCACACACTTATTTTTCAATAATTAAACGACGAATAAACCAAATTTTAGCATCTCAAATATGTAAATCACCTGCTAAATAAATCAAGAAACCATCCACTGGATTAAGAAAAAAACATCCTCATTCATCAAATGTCTCAAATGACTCAAATGTATCAGGCAATGCAAATTGTAAATTTAGGTCGGGTGTAAAAGTACCAAGGAGATAAGGAAAACTAGTATTTATACACAAAATGAATATGGGGTCGTTATGCATTTAGGCTTACATGCAAAACCATTCCAATCACAAATATACGTCATTTTGATTATTATTTTTTCAAAATTTGAGTAGTGGAACTAATATATTGGTAGTGAAATGCTTTTTAATGGTGAATTAAATCAAATCATTGTCGAATCTAGAACTAATTTGTTACTTAATTGAAACACCCAACAATATGATTTAGAAAAAACATGCATCAAAATGAAGCAAACTTTAGTGATATGATGTTGTGATGCAATAATAAGAAAACACTAATATTGTGAAGGACATGATACAAATGAGTTAGATATCGCTTTTTTCTTGTTAAAATGACAAAATTTATGAAGCTTTTGCATGTAACCTTATGACAACCCCGTATTCACTTTTCCTTAGATAATTTGTGTGGGTATGAGGAAACTATGAAACAAAAATGTAGTAGGAAATTAGTTTCGTTTTGATATGGGAAGCTTCATTTAATATAAAAAACTGGTGCAGTTAGGAATTTAAGACAAATGTCTTAAACAAGCAAAAGAACTCGCGCGTTGCGGCGGGGCTAATTTTTTCCCGAATAATTTTTTTTTTACGTTTCGGGGTTTTTTTTTGGGCGATACGTTATGGCGGGGCTAATTTTTAATATTTTATTTTTTTGTATGATTCGGGGAAAAAATAATTTCGTTGGGACGGGCTAATTTTTTCCCGAATATTTTCTTTTTTTGGGACGGTTTTGTAAATTTTTTTACGGGAATTTTTGCGTAAGAAAATCGTAAATAGTTAAAAGGTGAGGGTCCGTTTTGTATATTTTTTTACTTTGGGCCAGATTTTAGGCTATTTTTGGGTTTTTTTTTGCTAATATTTTCCCGGATATTTCCTCTTTTTGTACGATTCGGGAATTTTTTTTTTGCGTTGGGACGGGTTAATTTTTTCCCGAATATTTTCTTTTTTTGGGACGATTCGATATCTTTTTTTTGGGCCGATGAATGTAAAAAATTTGTGAACAATAAAAACTTGATGTGTTTTTTTGTTAATTTTTTTACGGGATTTTTTGTGTAAGAAAATCGTAAATAGTTAAAAGTTGAGGGACCGTTTTGTTTTTTTTTTACTTTGGGCCAGATTTCAGGCTAATTTTGGACTAGTTTTTTTTTTACTTTGGGCCTGATTTTAATTTTAGGCTAGTTTGTCGACAAATATGTATATTAGTAATAATTTTTTTTATATGCTTATGTGTTGGGCCTCATGTTTAAAGTGGTGTTTTTTTTTGCTATATGGGTTTTTTTTATAATATAATGGGTTGTACGTTTGTGACCATATCGATTATTTTAAAGTTATTAGGTATCGAAGATGTTTCCGCGGGTATTTTTTTTATCTGAATAAATCGGAACTTTTGTAATATTTTTTTCCTCCTACTTTGTGCATACAAATTTAAAAAAAAAACCAAAATCGGGCTAGCCCAAAATGGAAGCCCGTTACTGTAACACTGTGGCCCACTGTCAAAACGACAGTGGATTTGTCACTCAATGTGTAATATATTAATTGGCAAGCATTTTATGAATAGATGTTAACATTCAAAGCTTTAAAACACAAATTTGTGCAAAAAATTTAAGTAGAAGACAGTACTATGCAGCATAAATTGATTGTTTGTCATACAATCAGACCAGGTAAACAACAGCAAAAATGTCTGATCAAATAAATGAGCACAGGTGACCAAACAATCAAGAACAAAATAAAATAAGTCAAAAGATTAATGTAAACAGCTTTCTCTTAACTAGATCATGTCACAACCTAACATAAACTCTTCTAACTAATCTAATGTTATGAAAAACCCGAAGACCTGGGTTACAACTTAAGAACAGATCAAACTAAATAAACATTCGACTACATTAACATGTAATAATTTTATGTTTTAAGCACTTAGGATCGGATATAAAATCCTATCTTTCGCAATGGGTGACTCGGAGCAAGTAACCTTTCATATCCGAGATAAACTCCAAGTATTCAGTTGTCCGCATAATACTCTCACTCGGCCGTCTGTCAAAATCTTCAACTTCAAACTTGATATCCCGAAAGGGTGGACATCGACTCACCAGTTCCTCCTGAAACATTGAGAGAATACGAACAATACCCTTGCAAACCTTGAGCGACTTTACACTATAGACTTTACTAAAAAACATCATAAGATCATCAAACATTCTCTTTTCATCATATCTTTTACTACAACCTGCAAAAGCAACTACCACCGAGTCAAGATTAGGCAGACCATCACATGTTTTCAACTTTGGGAACCTAAAACCTTTATACTCAAACAGTTTTAGTTTTGGGGTAATAAGCTCGATACAATCAATATCCTTTTCGTAAGGGAGAATACTTAATTCTGAAAGTTGTTTTGCGTGTACTTTTAAGGTTTTACTATTTGTGTTAAGCTGACAACTGACTAATGTCAGCTTATTCAACTTGGGGAAGCCCGAGAATAGATCTTGTTCAGTTATAACCGCTAACTTAAGATATAAATCAGTCAGGTTCGTGAATGATCTTGACAGTGGTCCTAAACACGAACAACGAACATTATCCTCATCACTTTGTAGTCTCAAACTGATCAAGGAATCAACGAAACCATGTAACACAATGGGCCATTCACGGCCTTCAACACCGTCAACCCAAAAATCTAAATGCTTAACATTGTGAGAAAACGCGTAATCTATGACTTTTTTTAGAATCATGGCACGCGACACTTTATCACGTTTATATATTAACGTGTCCAAGTCCATTTCACGTTGCGAAGAAAGTGCTTTCTCTACAAACTTATCAAATTTACTAAAGCGGTTTTCAAAATCATAGGAATTGAGTCTAAGAATGGGGACCGACTTCCACAACGGGAACCATGATTTCGAGAGAATAGATGTTTGAACGACGTATTTAGCGTCGAGAGTAGACAGAATGCGAAGTTGTAGTGATTCAGGCAAACTCGTAAGCCTGTCCTCCATCTTTGGGTTGGTTTTGGTATGACGACGTATTTTTTTGTTTTTGTTGATGAGAGTTTCGTTTTCTTGATGATGTAACCTCTTGATCGCCATTAGTGATAAATTGTTTTTTTTGAGATAGAAGAATGAAGAGACGTCACTGTAGAATGATGAAACCCCTTAGGTATAACTTTATTATCAACCACTATTTATAATAGTGAAACCCTAATACCCTAAACCCACAAACCGGGCTTGGGCCTATTACATAAATAACTTTGACTAACATTAATTACTTTAACTAACACTAACATATATCCTCTAATAGTCACAACGTGTTTATAGACTATTAAAGATCGATTCAATATTGTGGTTTTTTCAAACTTTCCTTTTTCTATATGTCGCGTTGAGTACGTCGGTTATATGTTTGGTACTATCTTTTAGGACTGGTTTAAAAAAGACGCGGATTTGAACTTGTTCCCATGGGAAGGGTTTATTTAAAACGTAAATAATGGTTTAATAATCCTTTAACTTTGAGTTGATCGTTTGATTTAACCCATACATTTTGTTTGACAATGTTTTCGTCCTTAACTATTAAATTTTTTGTTTGCAACCCTTTAATTCTAAAAGTCCATACTAGCATACAATTTTTTTTACAACGACAAATTTTTACAACCTACACCACATATCTCATAATTTCTATCTCACATGTTTCGAATGAAACTTAAACACACAACCTTTAGGTTCTCAAAAGGTGTAAATCGATGGGAACACCCTGATCCCATGCATTTCTTTGATGTCGACCGACCCTTCCCCAAAGACCAGCCCCAAGCGATGTACTCCTGTCTCAGTGACATGTCAATAGTTGGGTTCGAACCCTGCTATTTTCTCAAAGACCCTCTTGACTAGTCAACTGAGCGTTTGCGGAGAGGAAATGATACCATCTAAGCCAAAGGCCAGATGATACACAACATTTAGGTTGATGGGTCACTTACATACCGCTAGGCCAAGAAGGCTTTGGTAATTTAAACAATCATTTAATTAAAGCCTTTAAGGGGGCGTTTGGTTCGCAGTATGTTTTAGAAGAAATTGTAATGTGTCAAATGAATTATAATATAAATGAATTGTAATTTAAATAGTTAAAATGTGTTAGAATTATAATGTGTTGGAATTGTAATTGATGTAAGTTATCAGTGTGTTTGGTTGAATCTCAACGTAATGTAATTCAATTTTTTTGATAAAACTTTAATAATAATAATTATAGAAAAATAATAATAACAACAACAACAATAATAAATAAATTTACAAATAAATAATAATAATAATAAATGGAGGATCACACGATCTCTTTGTGGCAATCTCAAATGGAGGATCACACCTTTGATTGGTTTTGATTTTCGGATTGGGACAGACTATGAACGGTAAGACTTATCGTTGTATGTTATGCTATCGGTTAGGTGTCCCCCTATTTTATGTCTCAAAGCCACGCTCAGCTTGTTCCAAAGTCTTTACGAGGGATATTTATGGGGACCATGACGTATCATGTGATGGTGTTATTGGTATCAAGCATCGGCATAACGTTGTGCGCGATACCTTGGTAGATATATGTTTACGGTCAGGTATTTCGGCCGGGAAAGAAGTTGATATTGGTGGAGGTTGTGACAAAGCCTTACGTCATGCAGATGTGCTACTTTACTAGTGGGACGTAGGGCTCGATGTGTGTGTGGACTTGACAGGATCCTCACCTTTGACACAGTCTGGGATGGCTGACTTTATGCCTGGTCGAGCGGTGATCGATGCTGCACAACGTAAACGGGGTAAGTACACGGCTAAGTGTGCAGCTATTGAATATGGGTTTCTCCCCTTTTCTTTTTCCTCTTTGGGGGAATTAGAGGCAAACGCGGTTTCATTGCTGAAGCGGATTCGAAAGGACTCCATGGCTCAAGACATCGGGGCACGTGCAGATATTCATATTTTTAATAGGATTAGTTTTGCTATTGCCAAAGGAGTGGGGGCCCAGATAGTATTTCGGCTTCCCTCTAATTTGTTGTAATCTTATTATTCTAATAAAGTGATGTTATAATAATAGTAATAATAATAATAAAAATAATAATAATAATAATAATAGATAAATCTGATTGTTTAATTGTTAAATGTGAATTACAACGTAACTAAAACATTCATCCATATTGCTATGTAATCCGAATTACAATATTGGATGTAATTAGGAGAGTTCAATTCTCTTTCCAAAGCAAACACGCTACGTAATGTAATTTGAATTACAATTCTAACCTTCCTGCCAACCAAACAGGATTGTGATGTAATTCAGAATAGAATTACATCAGATTACAATGAATTACAGCGAACCAAACACCCCCTAAGTTTAAATAAAAATTTTCTGAGTAATTTTACCAAGGGTTTATTACTAACTCAAAACACATAGTCAAAAGGTCGAATGGTATATGTACACGTTACCGGTTTGAATAAAAACTAAGTGGATGTAACTTAGGCATTAAAAAATCGAAGAGTTGATCCGCTTAATCTGAACAAAGAAATCATAATAACAAAAAAAGTGATGAAAAAAATGGTTTCGTGAGGAGTGTCATTCACGTAGCGAGAAAAGCAAATAAACGTCTGTACGGGGCGGGTACCCTATTTTATCGAACCGATCTGCTTTATCCGTTATTTACGATCGAGTACCGACGTCTTTAGGTCGGGTTCAAGTTGGTAAACATGATACCTGCCTCGTGACACGTTGTCATTAATTTTCACCATATAAATGTACCCGAACCGTGGGGAACCTTGATCGAAATTAGCCAAATAATAATAGGTCGTTTTAAGTAAAAGATAAAAACGTTCACCAAATTACATAAGTATTTTAATCAAACGTTTACTGGACTTGCGAGTTTAATTAAAAAAGTAAAAAGTTTAAAGTTAAATCAAAAGGTAAAATAAATTTAAAGATAAAAAATTATAAAACAGATAAGTGGTAAAAAGTTAACAAGATAGTTATAGTAATTTATGAGCTTAGCTAAAATTTGTTAAATGTATTTTTTATATAAATTTATATCAAATAAGTTCCCATATACTTAAAGTTTTTGCGTTTCAATATGTGATACTTCATCCGTCCCATAATTATTAGCCTTTTAATAAAAGGGTTCAAACCGTAAAATAGCAACGAACTTTTTTAAATTTATCGATTTGGTACGTGTACTCTCTAAAAGCTGTACAATAGCAACGAACTTTCAATAAGTGTACCGATATGCACATTTTGATGACGTGTCTACATGAAAGGCTGACACGTGGCACCATTTTTAATGTGACCGTCATTCAAAATGTGCATATCGGTACACGTATTGATAGTTCGTGCTATTGTTACACTTTTAAAGAGTACACATACCAAAATCGATAAATTTGAAAAAGTTCGTTGCTATTTTACGGCTTAATCCCTTTAAAAAACACACATTTTAAGAAAACACAAAAAAACATAACCAATTAGTTGTTGCATAATGACAATTTTACGATCAATTAATTTAATAACTTTTTTAAAGTTTATAATAATAACATCAAGTGATGGTAATATTGTAAAAGGAATCATTTGGAACGAATCCGCGACTGGAACACTCCCCGGTAACTATACAGGGACGGTACCATGAAGGGAGCAAAAATCGGTACCACTAATTCGGTACCAAATGGGATAAAAACAGAAAAATACTTGAAATTGAGCAGTCATTAAGGAAGAAACAAACGTTTAAAACTACTGTAACAACCATAGCTCGTCATCAAATCTAAAATAGAATAAACCCTAACTTATTATTATTTCACTATCATCAAATTTACTATCTTTTAATTTATCTCGATCTATCATCATTAAAGATAAATAAAGGTTTTCTTTTTTTATATTAATGCAATAGACGCCCTTAATTATGGAACCGTAATTTGCCATGATGGTTAGTTTATTACTTTATTTTATCTAATAATCTGGATATATAATTGCATCAATGATTATTAGTTTATATCGAATTCGCACGTATTAATATACATATATTAGCTTATCGACTCAAGTTGTTAATCACATACGAGTATATTATTAATATATAATGATTATTAGTTTATTATATCTAGTTCACAATTATAATCAATTTTACATAGTTACATCAATTGATTATTAGTTTATTTGTATCTACATTCGCATTATATTTATTTTATGTAGAGAGTGACATCGTTTTTTAAAGAAAACCTTAAGGTTGATATTGATGAATCGTTCCGGGTTATGATAATAAACATACGGTTCGAAATCACTCGACTAGCATGAAATCTATAATTTTGTTTTTGATCTAACAAAAAACGGGATTACTGGATAGGTAACGATTTCTTGGTACCAACTACCGGTTCTGGTTTTGATACCTGAATCCCGTTCGGTACGGTACCAGTACACCCGTTCCATGCTCGGGAAAAATACGGTACCACCAATTAGTACATGTTCTGGTACTAAGGTTGATACTGTGCTCAATCCCTATTGTAACATAATTTAGATCCTTAACCATATTTGAAAGTAAGCAATTAATTTATGACAACTTGAAAAGAAAACATTAACAATAATTATGAAACGAGTCTAAAAAGATATTTAAATAATTTGAGTGGTTGAATGATAGTCATTTTTGAAGTTTGAGAGAAGGTTATAAATAGCGTGAGACGTGGCGCGGTGGCATCGTCAAGCCTCACACTTTAGAAGCATGGCGAATTATGACGTTTTCTAAGACGCGACTTATGGTGTCACAAATTGTGAATATGTATCAAATTTTATATCCTGGCTTACAAAAAAAAGTGTCGTACGTAAGGATAAGATAAAAAACTATTTTGCATCGATTTTTTTTCAATTCTTATCGATATTTTATTCAAAAAACTATCACGCGTCCAATCTCACGTACACTTAAGCTTACGTCTTAGTCTGTTGCGGTAATGTGGAGGTCACGCCTCGCGTTCTTACGGAGGGCCCTCATCCTCGGGTCATGATCATGATTCCACAAGCTCCACTTTGCATATCATTTTACTTAAACACTACCACATTGTAAATCACATGGGCACCTGATCATATCGGGTCATACTATTTTCCAGTTTTACAAGTGAAATCCCCAAAATCTTAGTGATTACATTTAACATGTAGCACAAAAAGAGAAGAATATCACTTTTCTAACTATTCCGAAATTGCCAAAAACATTAATTTTACCATTGTTTCTTTAATTTTCTTTTTTTCTCGTCTAAATACCCTAGATGTATTTCAACCGTGACATGTACTGTTGTTTCTGGATATCAGATATTGGGCTACGGAATACATTATTCCCAACAGCCCTAACATCCTTATCTTGATGACATCTGCTATTATTGATGGAGACAAATTAAGGGGTTGTTTGGTAAAAAAGACGACATTTTGAGAAATGGGAGTGACAATATCTCATCTCATATTATATTAATTGAATGGGCAAATAATTAAATGTTTGTTTATCCTTAAATAAGCAGTAGTGTTGCAGCTCGTACAAAACTGCATATTTAACCCCAAAATACCACATAATTTACAATCGGTACCTCAGCAAGTCCACTATCAACCAACAACTCTCTTCTTCTTAATGCAAGATCTTTTTTCCCACCCGCTGCTGATTTTAAAGTTTCATTTGCATCATTCATGTCCTCATCACCTTCAGCATCTGAAGAGTTAGCTTCAGTTTATGCAAGAGAGGAGTTATGAAACTCTGAAAAGCCACAACACGTTCTTTTACAAAAATAAAGGGTGTCTAACAAAAAACTATTGTTGCTACTAAAGGAGGTACAGATGAATCTAACAAAGACAAAACATCTGGATAAGATAACGTGAGCAATTGGTATGAAGAAGCTGCAACAAAGTGGCGTCTTCATTTCTAAAATTACATTAAAATTCACATATGTAACATTACTTCATTTAAATTTAAGAATAAACTAATATAACATAAAAAATTTATTATGACGAATGTTTTATTACAGGCGTGAAAAAATTACTTATTTAAAATCAGCTCCTTAGCCACCGTTTGGAGTTCACGGGAGGATGCTTCTTTACTAACAGTAGTCATTAACCATAGAGAGAATTACACGCAAGCACCTAGTACAAGAAAAAAAATTAGCAAGAGACAAAATATTCTAATTTTTTATCTCACTCAAATCAATTCCGTGACCTCGACAGAGGGCTTAAAGAAGATTGACCTGCAGTTTCATCATTGGTTTCTTTTGCTTATTAATCGTATCTGTCACTTTCTCGCCATTAGTTGAGCCAAAAGAATCTCAAGGTTCACTTACAGACACCACCAGCTTAGCTTTAGGCCTTTAGCTATCTTTTTTTGGTCAGTATTTATTAGTTTTGATATAGCGTTTGATTGGTAATGAAACATCTTCGACTAATTTAATAATCACAAAGATACTTCAAATGAATGCCATCTAAAGTATTTAATTTACATATAACCAAACGTCCCAACTTCATTCTTAGAGTTACCAATCTACAAAACAAAGAAATTCAACTACATGTCATATTGTTGCAAAAGAAATGAACAGAATAGATGCAATGTTTGAATACATTAGTTCTATAGGCCAAAAAAAATACAAAAACTAGACGTCATACCCAGAAAAGAACCTTTTGCTGCGGGCACTGAACCGCTCGTTCATCTCTAAACAATGAAAGAGTATGAACAACGGACGAGGTGAGCAACCTTGAATAATATTAAAAAAACCATTGAACAATTTCCTTCTCCTCTCATCATTTCTACAACAATGACCATATGATTGAAGTCAATGCCCACCTTGTCAAGAACGGGACGTTCCTAGGAAATCCCCTCGACAGTCTAATAATTTTAGTTTCGGAGTCAAGAGCTTGAAATGATTAACGTGATCGTAGAAGAAGATGGCTAAATGTATGGTTAATTCTTAACGTTGCAAAGCATGTTAGTTCAAAGTATTAACATTGGTGCTATTAAAATAACAATTTAGTGTTGTTAACTTATCCAAAAATGAGAGCCTCAAGAATTGATCAACGTACGAAATTGTCGTACTTCGAGCTAAGTGGGTAGAGAACCAAGACCTAGGCCCAGTCTGAGCCTAGTTTGAGAAGCTTAGCCTGATGAGGCTCGGTCCCGGTCTAATCCAGCCCAACGCGCGGTTAAACTTGATCGAAAACCGCCCATTGTCCTTGACTTTCTTTGGTAAGTTCTTGTTCAACATCGTCCTTGACTTGTACTATCCTTGCGTAAATACTTATTTTCCACCAACTTTGTTAAGGCATTGATCGAAAACCGCCCATTGTCTTGAAGAGTTAATCTCCTAGTTTCCCGACAACGTAATACATTTTGTATCAGTGATATATTTACAATTGATCCAACTTTTTTTATTGAGATGCTTGCTGCAAAAAATCTGCAATATGAGGTAATTAAATATTTTTCCCTTATAAAACTGACAAGGAATTATGTACTTGGAGGCCATGTAAGTATTCAATTTGTTTTACTGAAATACATATTTATTTTCGTTTCTACCAACTCAATTAAATTTTTTGTCGAAACCTTGTGAAATAACAAGAATAAAGCTAATCTTAACCGCGTCAAAACAATATCAATATGACTTTGAATGTAAAATGCAACTCATTCCTTTATGATTTAATTTTGATGAAATAAAGACGTACGTAAACAAAAGATAAACTTGTAATTGTAATTTTTAATTTTTATTCTTTAAGTATCTTAAGGGTGGGTTTATCACTTTATTGTATGAATGAAAGTAAACACGTATTTTGATGGTTGTTAAATTAATTTTAATAAATCGACAGATTAAATAAATAAATAAAAAACTGAATACTTAAGTGGTCTTCCATATGTAAACAACTGCAACTCAATGATACAATTGCATTCAATCGCCATATACAAACCGGATTTATTCAATTCAAGATATTTTTATTGCCGCTAAATTGACCAACTAGTATGCTATCATAAGCGCAACCATTGCTATACGTTTCGATATAGTTTATCCACACACTTATTTTTCAATAATTAAACGACGAATAAACCAAATTTTAGCATCTCAAATATGTAAATCACCTGCTAAATAAATCAAGAAACCATCCACTGGATTAAGAAAAAAACATCCTCATTCATCAAATGTCTCAAATGACTCAAATGTATCAGGCAATGCAAATTGTAAATTTAGGTCGGGTGTAAAAGTACCAAGGAGATAAGGAAAACTAGTATTTATACACAAAATGAATATGGGGTCGTTATGCATTTAGGCTTACATGCAAAACCATTCCAATCACAAATATACGTCATTTTGATTATTATTTTTTCAAAATTTGAGTAGTGGAACTAATATATTGGTAGTGAAATGCTTTTTAATGGTGAATTAAATCAAATCATTGTCGAATCTAGAACTAATTTGTTACTTAATTGAAACACCCAACAATATGATTTAGAAAAAACATGCATCAAAATGAAGCAAACTTTAGTGATATGATGTTGTGATGCAATAATAAGAAAACACTAATATTGTGAAGGACATGATACAAATGAGTTAGATATCGCTTTTTTCTTGTTAAAATGACAAAATTTATGAAGCTTTTGCATGTAACCTTATGACAACCCCGTATTCACTTTTCCTTAGATAATTTGTGTGGGTATGAGGAAACTATGAAACAAAAATGTAGTAGGAAATTAGTTTCGTTTTGATATGGGAAGCTTCATTTAATATAAAAAACTGGTGCAGTTAGGAATTTAAGACAAATGTCTTAAACAAGCAAAAGAACTCGCGCGTTGCGGCGGGGCTAATTTTTTCCCGAATAATTTTTTTTTACGTTTCGGGGTTTTTTTTTGGGCGATACGTTATGGCGGGGCTAATTTTTAATATTTTATTTTTTTGTATGATTCGGGGAAAAAATAATTTCGTTGGGACGGGCTAATTTTTTCCCGAATATTTTCTTTTTTTGGGACGGTTTTGTAAATTTTTTTACGGGAATTTTTGCGTAAGAAAATCGTAAATAGTTAAAAGGTGAGGGTCCGTTTTGTATATTTTTTTACTTTGGGCCAGATTTTAGGCTATTTTTGGGTTTTTTTTGCTAATATTTTCCCGGATATTTCCTCTTTTTGTACGATTCGGGAATTTTTTTTTGCGTTGGGACGGGTTAATTTTTTCCCGAATATTTTCTTTTTTTGGGACGATTCGATATCTTTTTTTTGGGCCGATGAATGTAAAAAATTTGTGAACAATAAAAACTTGATGTGTTTTTTTGTTAATTTTTTTACGGGATTTTTTGTGTAAGAAAATCGTAAATAGTTAAAAGTTGAGGGACCGTTTTGTTTTTTTTTTACTTTGGGCCAGATTTCAGGCTAATTTTGGACTAGTTTTTTTTTTACTTTGGGCTTGATCTTAATTTTAGGCTAGTTTGTCGACAAATATATTTATTGGCAATAATTTTTTTTATATATTTTTGTGTTCAAAGCTTTAAAACACAAATTTGTGCAAAAAATTTAAGTAGAAGACAGTACTATGCAGCATAAATTGATTGTTTGTCATACAATCAGACCAGGTAAACAACAGCAAAAATGTCTGATCAAATAAATGAGCACAGGTGACCAAACAATCAAGAACAAAATAAAATAAGTCAAAAGATTAATGTAAACAGCTTTCTCTTAACTAGATCATGTCACAACCTAACATAAACTCTTCTAACTAATCTAATGTTATGAAAAACCCGAAGACCTGGGTTACAACTTAAGAACAGATCAAACTAAATAAACATTCGACTACATTAACATGTAATAATTTTATGTTTTAAGCACTTAGGATCGGATATAAAATCCTATCTTTCGCAATGGGTGACTCGGAGCAAGTAACCTTTCATATCCGAGATAAACTCCAAGTATTCAGTTGTCCGCATAATACTCTCACTCGGCCGTCTGTCAAAATCTTCAACTTCAAACTTGATATCCCGAAAGGGTGGACATCGACTCACCAGTTCCTCCTGAAACATTGAGAGAATACGAACAATACCCTTGCAAACCTTGAGCGACTTTACACTATAGACTTTACTAAAAAACATCATAAGATCATCAAACATTCTCTTTTCATCATATCTTTTACTACAACCTGCAAAAGCAACTACCACCGAGTCAAGATTAGGCAGACCATCACATGTTTTCAACTTTGGGAACCTAAAACCTTTATACTCAAACAGTTTTAGTTTTGGGGTAATAAGCTCGATACAATCAATATCCTTTTCGTAAGGGAGAATACTTAATTCTGAAAGTTGTTTTGCGTGTACTTTTAAGGTTTTACTATTTGTGTTAAGCTGACAACGGACTAATGTCAGCTTATTCAACTTGGGGAAGCCCGAGAATAGATCTTGTTCAGTTATAACCGCTAACTTAAGATATAAATCAGTCAGGTTCGTGAATGATCTTGACAGTGGTCCTAAACACGAACAACGAACATTATCCTCATCACTTTGTAGTCTCAAACTGATCAAGGAATCAACGAAACCATGTAACACAATGGGCCATTCACGGCCTTCAACACCGTCAACCCAAAAATCTAAATGCTTAACATTGTGAGAAAACGCGTAATCTATGACTTTTTTTAGAATCATGGCACGCGACACTTTATCACGTTTATATATTAACGTGTCCAAGTCCATTTCACGTTGCGAAGAAAGTGCTTTCTCTACAAACTTATCAAATTTACTAAAGCGGTTTTCAAAATCATAGGAATTGAGTCTAAGAATGGGGACCGACTTCCACAACGGGAACCATGATTTCGAGAGAATAGATGTTTGAACGACGTATTTAGCGTCGAGAGTAGACAGAATGCGAAGTTGTAGTGATTCAGGCAAACTCGTAAGCCTGTCCTCCATCTTTGGGTTGGTTTTGGTATGACGACGTATTTTTTTGTTTTTGTTGATGTTAGTATCGTTTTCTTGATGATGTAACCTCTTGATCGCCATTAGTGATAAATTGTTTTTTTTGAGATAGAAGAATGAAGAGACGTCACTGTAGAATGATGAAACCCCTTAGGTATAACTTTATTATCAACCACTATTTATAATAGTGAAACCCTAATACCCTAAACCCACAAACCGGGCTTGGGCCTATTACATAAATAACTTTGACTAACATTAATTACTTTAACTAACACTAACATATATCCTCTAATACTCCCCCGCAGTCCGAGCGGCGAAATCGCGAAAGCTCGGACTGGAGAAAAAAAACTAAGAAATAAAAATTATTCATGCAGACTCAAGGTATATCTATCTGTCGAAGATGGCAGACTCAACCTGTATCTATCTGCTTAACACGGCAGACTCAAGGTATATCTATCTGTCAAAGATGGCAGACTCAACCTGTATCTATCTGCTTAACACGGCAGACTCAAGGTATATCTATCTGTCAAAGATGGCAGACTCAACCTGTATCTATATGCCAAAAGTCGAATCTAAGGTATCCTTCGTAGCTACATTAGCCGTCTCACCTGTAATACATAATATCAATCAAGGTAATGTTAACACTTATATAGTTCATACAGTTGTATATATTTAATTTGATAAATGCACATTGATACATACCTTTCTTTTTTTCGTTTCTAATCATTTTGTTATTAGTAGATGCTCTCTTCTTTCCCTTTGTTATTTCAGATTCTGCAATAGTCATTGTATTTCATTAATACAAACAAAACTTAACTATACCACATTAATTTTTCATATTGAATATAAACTAACCTGTAATTGTATGTGCTGAATCCGGTGATCTTGCAAGAATCATTCTTTTGGTCCACTTGACCGGTGTATCTATACAAAATATTAGCCGTATCATTTTATCTCATTTTAGTTTCAAATTAACAATCACTAACTATTTTACACAAGCTATATAATAACTCATGTTCATTCATGTTTGAAAATACGAATGAACATATGTATAACTCAAGTAGTTTTAAAATTATATTTCTTCGTACATATAAA
>BQNB010135804.1:0-18102 GCA_026074375.1 Tanacetum coccineum
ACACACAATAATCCCTAAAAACTCTATCACTATTCTTGTCCTTCATTCGGCTCCATAACCTTGGGTTGATCGGATCGAATCATTCGGTTAAACGCTACGTGTTATCAAGCTAGTAATTGGTTAACTCGATACATAGCGTGTGTACAAGATCGTGATACAATCTTTCTTTAGATTGTTCTTGGATTGTTTTCGTATAAACCCAAATTAGGGTTCCTGGAGATAATCGCTAAGCAATTTGATTCTTTTTCGGGCTAGAATCAAAAGGTATGTAACCCTAATTCGGTTAATTATTCAAGCATGTTATTTGATCATTTATTTGCTTCCGCTATTCTATGCTTTGATGTTATGGTTTAATATAATTGTTATGAAAGTATAAAAACCATCAGATTGCAAAAGGCAAACCTGTTGAATGAATCACTGTGGTGAATGAATCTGAAAAACTAGTTTCTACCTAATGATCAATGAATCTAAAATTTGATTCCAATATACAGTTTCTACCTAATGATCAATGAGTTATGGATATTTGAAATTTGATTCTTATTACATGATTATGATCAAAAGCCTGCTAGACGTCATGACTCTGAAAAACCAACAACATTGTATAAAGATCTAGAGGTTGCAGATGCAAGTGATTCAGAGGTTTGATCATCTAATGATTCAGACTCAAGGGCGCAGGTTGACAACAATGCAAGTCAACCCTTGGTTTTAGTTTGACATCTTTTGGTACATCATGGGTATGTTGACCTTATTATGGTCTATTTTTAACTATTTTTGAAATGATATATCAAGTTATTCATATAACTAATTCTGCTGCAGGTGGATGTAAAATGTAGGAGGTGATTCAAAGTATGGTTTAATTTATTAGAGTTCATTGGCTTAACGCTGCTACATATGAGCATTATGAAAAATGGTTAGTCATAAAGGATTGCTTTATGTCGAAGTTTCAGTTAGTTGAGTTATTGATTTGATGTTTATCTTTTAATATCTTGCAGTAAATTTGGATGTCAGTTCTTATAATTGCTTAATTATATGTTCCTTTACTTAGTATCATTGTAGGTGACTAAAAAGTTTAGAAAGTTCATGCAGTGTTGCATTTTAATGTTTACAGAACCCTTTGCCGCTCTACGTATACATTAACAATAAAGAAATGAGCCTTTATCTGATTACAAAGGTAATTACTTTTTAGGGTTTGTTTTTTAGATAGTTTTATATTAATATAGCACTGCTGGTGTTTAAAGTCGCTGGGAACTTTAATGGGTAGGGCTAAAATTTTTTTTTATGGTTATTGCAACCTCAACTAAACACATTCCGATAAAGAAATTAATTAATCAAAAAGATATACAATACAAAAGCTAATGGAACACCATTATACAGTTGAATTGGTTAGTTATTCAGTAAATGTTAAGCCCTTTGCTTAAAAAGACAAAAAACCAAAAAACCACTTCTTCAACTGTGCGAGACATTACAACATGTGCTTTAGCTGACGACGTAGTTTTCACCCTTTATGTTGATTTACAAAAAGTTAAAGGTTAGTAGAAAAAGATGTAAGACCGTTAAAGATCTGTTGGTCGTTTTAGATCAAATCTCAAGTTGCTGCCAGCAAATTATCACTAAAATATAATCTCTAGCCTTTCTATGATCACTTGCCACTATAAATCAATCAAAATATATTCAAAGAGCTGCATGAGCACAATAAATTTTTTTAGTTCTTTTTAAGTATAATACGTTTATTTCTATTAATAGAGGCGTATAGACAGAAAAAGAAATACAATGGCTTGCATCGGTTGGCTTGTCGGTTGAGGCAATGTCCATTACAAAACTGAGTAAAAGAGTGATTTATAATATAAAAGCATCAATGAGTTTGATGTTTGCTAACCTTTTTGTATTGTTCTCATTTGTTTGTGCAGTCTATAAGCATCATTGAGTTTGTGAGCCGTCTGAAGGAGAAAGGTACTACAATTAGCAACTTAGTACGCAACTTATGAAAGAATTGCAAGTGATGTTAAGTTTGCTCTAGTTAAACAGTAGAAATCTATTAGTTATGTATTGAGACTACAATCTTATTGGTATGTCTTATGTTGTAAAACAGAGTGTTTTAAAATTCGGGTTGACCCGACTGATTAAACCTTAAACCGGTTGGGTGACTGGAAGCCGGTTTTGTAGACACAATATGATTAGGCTTGAAAACAGGTGCAAATACGGTAAAATATTGATTCCGTTTATGAGTTTCAGGCAAATACGCTTCTTCATTACCTGCAAAGAGTTTTTTGTTTTGTTACTACGCATCCAGTTGTTTATTTAAGCAAGTCTGATACATATGTGATTAGTTTTTAGTATTAGTTACATACCAATCTGATGCACTTGTGATTTAACAATAACATAAATCCATTGGTTAGTTTTTAGGATTAGTTACGCAACATAAATTATACAAATATTCATTAAATTAGTTTTTTATGTCTAACCCCTTTAGTACGACATTATGTTATAGTGCTACTCATATAAAATCACAGATGTGTTGTGTCACTGACATGAATAAAGATCTCGTCTCCATTCTTCTCACTTGTTTACCTTTTTGATTGGATAAAGGTGATTATTGAAATTTTTAAATCTAATTTTTAATTGATACACTTAAAAGTAATACTATATAAGACTCTGGCTAATCTTTTTTCAGGTGCCTAATGGCTTATGCTAAAAATGGGACGAGGGTTCGTTGGAAAAAGGTACTTCTACAAGCTCATTTATTGTGGAGCGCGGAATGAAACGAGGTGATAACTAAACAAGTGACATCCACCCAAGAGAAGCATATTTTACATTGAATAAATGGTACTAATCAATCAGGAGATGTTTTGGCGCCATGGGGCCATCGGGGAGTGGAAAAACTACTCTCCTAAGTTTGCTGGGAGGTCGAGTGACTGGTGTGCTAACCAGGGATCAATTACTTACAATGACCAACCGTACTCAAAGTTCCTAAAGAGCAGGTATGTATAATGTGTTCCAAATGAAAAATTATGTTCAGTACACATATGGATTTATAGATAAACAGTGTTTCGAATCGAAAAAATTACCCATTTTAAACCAGAAACCATTTTCTTTTTGTTTCGAGAATCAGTAGTATGTATAAGATATGGCCCTATTACCTCTCCAAACCAAGTTCGCGGATAATATATAACTGGGAGAAATTTGTTTTTCTTCGTCGACATTTACCCGTATTTTTTCATGGGCCAAAAACCCATAAAGCATAAACCTTGATAATGCTTTTACTTGAAAGTAGGTCGAAAACGTACACATCCCTGGTAGTTGGCTAAACCTACCGAACTTACTGGTTACTGGACCAGAACTTACACTCAGAGTTTTAATTTCATGGCTAAATATGGATACGTGATTCAAAGATTGCAATCGCAGAAACAGTTGGCCACTTGATGGTGACCTGACCCAATATGGTGCAAATAGAGAAAACGCAGTTGTGTAAAGGAACTCTGGCTCGACGGGGGTTATCATTCAAAACTTATATTTTTCGCTGTATAATGAGAATGACAAATTTGATCCAGAATCTGAGACATTGAAGGTTGCTAAACTCCTAATGGAAAAGCCCAGTTTACGTGTGAACCTAAGCGGGAAGGCATACAAGACCTGATATCAAATGTACAGAACTTGTGTCACATTATAAATTTTAACTATGTTCTTTATAACAAGTTTAAAAATGAGCACCTCACAATCACAGATACAGCTTGTTCTACAAAAACTAAAGTCCAAAGTTGACAACACCGAGCGGACTGGGCCACAAGTGAGAGTGAGTTTGGGTCAAGATGACTATATTTCGTATGTGTCAAAACGAGTCGGGTTGTAAGGCTGGGATGACCCACAATATTTTGTTTCAAACTATTTCTTGCACGCTTCATCATATGATGATTGCAAATTTATCGCTTAATTAAAGTTTGTGTTGACAGATTGGCAAAAAGCGTAGTTTTCGTATAATTACAAATATGATCAATTGTTCTGAAAATTACATGAAGATGTTGCCTTTTTTTGCGGTCATTGGTTTCCGCCAGTATTCAGAAAGAACCATGTATTATTTAATCTAAGTTTTGTTTAGTAACTAACTCAATTTATGAGTGTGGTTTTTTCAACAACGATAAAACGACCTCAATATGTATACATCACGGATTATTTTCATGTCTTAAGTCAAATGTGAATTCGCGCCCGTTTAGTTAAGAACTTCTTTACACAAACATGTATACAATGTGATACAATGGGACATAAGCGCATTGAGTTTAGTTTGGACTTTTATTAACATTTAAATCCAACAAGTAATACCATTTAGAACACGTTAAGTTATTTGTTGTATTAACGAATAACATAACAATATATAAATAAAAATATTAGAAAAAACCCCGTGCGTGCACGGGCTTTATAACTAGTTTCTATGATAACATTTAATTTTTATTTTTACATATTGTTTCAAACATGTTACCGGCCCCTTAATAAGTTAAATCATAAATTTTAGGGTCAATTGCATATATACCCTTTCAAAGGTTAAAAATTACATATATATCCAAGCTAAATCAAAAATTGTATATATATCCTTTCAAAACAATAAAAATAATATATATGTCCTCATAAATAATTTATATATTTTCAAATATAATACTACGTAATGACTAACAATTACCACATAAACTAAAATAGACAATTTTGCCCTTACTTTATCAATCTTTTCCAAAATGTTTCACGTTGAACTTTCCTCACTTAGATACATATAACATTTTTTTAACGGTGAGTTAGTACAATTACTAAGTTAGTTATTCAATTCCATCCAGGTGGTTGTTCTTTTAGCATCCCAAAACACACATCCCACCTTTCGGGACCACAAGCCACCATTACCATATACCAACGTAACCACCAATCAAATCCCGTCGTTCCATTCTCGTCGCCATGTGACCGGCCACCATCTACAGTATTTGCCAACGGTAAGAAATAGTGGATTTACAGATTAACTTTTCATTTTGGGCACGATCTGAAAATTTTTTTGTGGGTTTGTGTGATTTTCTTTGATAAATGAATTATGTTTTTGTTGGATCAAGAAAAGAATGGTGATACTTGATAGTTCACTTTGACAATGATGGTAATACTTTTATTTGTTAGGGATTCATGTCTATGTGTACTTCTTTGTCTGGTATAAGAGAAAAAAGGTAAGGGCATAATTGTCTATTCGAATTTAAATAATAACCGTTGGTCATTTTTGTATTTTAATTATTTATAAATTACTTATTAGGACATATATGTTATTTTTATTGTTTTGGAATGATATATATGTAATTTTTGATTTAGCTTGGATATATATGTAATTTTTAATTTTTGAAGGGATATATATGCAATTCTCTTTAAATTTTATATTTATTAATAATTATCGTCACCAAAAGTTGGCACATGGTTCATGATTGGTCTTTGTCGCTTTGAAAGTCAAAACAACCCCAAACAAATATCAACATAGAATTGTTAAAGGACTCCCAATAATCACGCAAGATTAGCCACCAATGGAACCAAATATTTACATTGAAAAAAGGTTTCTCCAAATATAATTTGTTGGTTCAACCAAAAGAGAGGGAATTGCTTTCTCTTTCTTATATTCATTCTATTTTCTGAATTTGATTTTTTCGTTGAATATAATTATTGTTAATATGGAACGCCAAGGATCGTTGGTTAGAACTCCATCATCATCATCTAAGCTAGTCGAACAGGACAATGATTCCGCTTTAGAGGGTAAAGTTTCGATATGATCCTTTTTTCTAATGTATTGTTTTCGTAACTTTTGATACGATGATCAGGTGTCGCTGCGAATGTCAAGTTGTTGCTGAAATTGGTTCAAGATCATAAAGAGGCGTGTCAAAAAAATACAAACGATGGAAGAAGGATGCTAAGGGTGGCTGGGATGATGACCATTTTGGATATGGTTAGAACGCGTATACAAAAATGTCAATCTTTTGGGGTCCAACGAGCTGCATTGAGACGTTGCAATAGTGATATTAGAGCTTGTGTTGAAAGGGATAAAGCACCAACCGATTCCATGCTTGATGATCAAAAAGAGATGCTCAAAAGAGAATTGAACGCAAGCATGACCGCCCGTAAAACCTTAGAGAAAATGTGTTCTAGTTTAGGAAAAGAAAAGGAGATCATGATGGGCGAGTTGGCACGAAAAGCCCATGAGTTAGCCGAAATGGAGGATCATATAAACGATCTTAAAACTCAAAACGGTACATTATTAGAGAAAGTAAAGGAGTGCGCACAGGTGTATGATCAACATGGACCAAAAGAAACACAAGGAAATGCAACACTTGATGATCGTAACAAAACCCTTTCTGATCAATTAATGAGATCGCTTAATGGGTATAGAAGCATGAAAAATAAGTTAACCGAAGCCCACGAAGAGAACGTGTTGATCCAGTCAACAATGGAGGAAATGGGGATCAAGGTTAGGGCAATTGTAGAGAAGATTCGAAAGTATAGGGAGAGTCACGTTGAACATAGTGAAGAAGTTGCAGATATTGAAGAAGGGATTTTAGAGTTAGAGCATATGTCAAAGTGTGTCGATGTAGGTGACAAAAAACATGGCGTGAAGCAAAGTGAAAAGGGTCAGCCGAACAACAAGATCGATCAACGTCCATAAACCTTTCCGTTACATCATTATAAGAACCTCAGTTTATTGGGTGTAACACAACACAAGACCATATGAATTTTCTTATGATATGTTGGACGTTATTAATCTTAATGTCACAATTTTATTACTAGCTAAATTTCGTATGAAATTATCGTTCTAAAAAAAGAAGAAAAAAAAACTTATTCCCATTTTAAATTAATGGATTTCTCAATAGCGCAAACCTTCCTCATGTTACAGTATTTTAGAATTGGGATGGTAGCCTATATATCTTATCGACCTCGATGGTCACATTAAATATAGCCTGATGCATGGCCTGATTTTTGGTATAAAGACGCATTTGAGCGAGCCTTCTCATCTCCTTACTGTAGGGATTCGTGGTTCCTGAATTGTGTTTCGCTCCACATTTGTCTAACAAGTTGTTGTTGTTGTTACGTCTTTCTTTTCCACGAAACTCTAGTCTTTGTTCACTGGGTTCTAATCCACTCTCGCCCGCCACTAGCTTCTTCAGATTCCGTGTGCACCATGCTATTGCAATTATCCGTTTGTAATAATCAAACTATCTAAGTATTTATTTAAGAGAAAATTCTCTAAATAGCCTAGTCGCCTAAAATATGTACATTTTCTAGAAGAAAAAAAAAACACGACTTTCTAAAACATAGCAGGCGATCAGTCGCACAAGTAGCTTAAATTAATATCTTAACACGTGTCCTTATATTGTACTTTTTGTGTAACTACATTTTGAGCATCTTTTTGAGAAGTGTTTTTGAACGACTTATGAAATGTACTTTTGCTAAAAAATAGTCAAATAAAAAATACTTTTATAATAAAAAAATTAGACGACTGACGGCATACGTATTTTAGGCGACTTTTAACATTTGTCTTCTATTTTATACACGGGTAGTTGTGTAATCAGTATTGATATGTGTGATTTTAGCGACTTACGACTTTTGTACTTTGAACGACTTTTAAACTTTTTAATTTAAAATATCCATATTTTATTTTTAAACTTAAAATTTACTTGTACTAAATTCAATCAATAACCAAGATACAAATTAAGTGAATTTAAAATACCCATGTGTGTGTGTTGAGTTGTAGTAAAGTTTGACTAGGCAAAGAAACAACAATAAAAACATATCCAATTTCGCCGAAACGAGGTGATTAGGCAAAGAAGATGCATGATATTTATATATTTCACTAGGAAAAGATGTTGAATTCACAACTATGTATAAAGAGTTTTAGATACAACTAAGCCACGTCGTAATTTATACATTGTTGCAAAATAATAAACAAGAACACAAGACCCAAAGAAGATAAGTATGAGAGGAAGAAAGAATTATTATTTTATTGATTTCAGAGGTTACAAAAGAACTGTATATATAAGGCTAATAATCTAACTTTAGTTTGTACCTACAGATGCAAGATGAATAAACATAGCCCATAAGCCCATACATAGCCCATATAATATTTTACAATACTTCTCCTTGGATATTCATCGTTTATCATACGCTATAGACTGCCTCATTAAAAACCTTATCAAGAAAAACCCAATGGGATAAAAACTTGATGAAGGAAAAGAGTGCAGTGCGCATAATGCTCCTCCTCAATTTAATGTATATATCGCATGTCAATCTTCTAAACGAGTTGCTCGAATACTTTTGCTGGCAACAAGTTTGTATTGAAGTTCACCAAATTGTTAATGTTAAGAATAAGTCTTGCAAAAAGGACAAATTATATGTATAGCTTCCAACCCAATATCAAATGCATTGGTTGGAAAGTATACAATGCGTGTACACATATTAAAAGAGAAAAATAAACTCTCAATGATGCATATTAATTGCAAAATTGTCAACAAAACCTCAATTGCACTTATTTATGGTACTTGAGGACCACTCATTCTTTAGAGCCATGTGCAAAAGCAATTTAAATAACATTCGTCTAAAATGATTTTGATCCATATAAAGATTTATTCAATTTGATCAAATAAAGTTATTGAGAATTTTAGTAATTGTTTCTAGAAGTTGAAGTTGTGAGCCATGCTTGTGGCATTACATATCCTTCGTAAAATATGAGAGCTCTAATAAACCTCATTTTCAGGAAAAATAAATACTTCTGTATAGCTTATCTCATAAAATATCGATAAGATAATACACCACCTCGAGACAATATGTCTCTTAATAATCAACTTATCGTTTTTGTGAATTTATTTGTTTCACAATTCAAGTATTTAGAGCACATAACTTTGGAGCTCTTATTTCTGTTTCACACAAAAAAACCAATGTATATCCAATAGCTTTTACACATTGACGTGTATGAACTTTACGTTCCAATACTTTTAGTATTTGCAAGATACTAAGTCTTTTTATGTTGGCCAATCATTTCGTTGAGTGCACAGTTGGATATTAATTGATTTCTGATCCTCATCATGCATAATAGCAAGCAATATATTGTATGTTGACAAATTTATCGACGTCATTTTGTGTCGATTCCATAATATTTTAGACATGATAGAATTTACTGAGATCTCATTAGCTATTTGAGGTTCTTTGGAACCTTCATGTCTAGTGTCTCTTTATGAGACTATCATGGGGTCTTTTATACCTCGAACAACCATCATGTTTTCATGCTCCATATTTTTCATCGAGGAATTTATTTGGAATCGATTTGTCTACCATGCTTGAGGCATGTCATAATAAAATAGTGTCCTTGAGGGACAACTTATAATTAGAGCATGAGTAGCTGAAATTTTGTATGGCTATTAGATTATCCATAAAAAAAATTCGAGGATCAATAGAATATGATAATTCATTCTGAATTTGCAGCTACTTTCTCCTCTTGAAAGAATTATCCTTCTTCTATATCCTGTATATGTGCATTTAAGTGGAGTAATTTGCACAAAAAACTAAAATGGGATATGTTTGGTTTATTACCAAAACCAATTATAAAAGGGAGGATTTATAATAACATATTAGTATGATGCTAATTTTTGTTGTTGTTGTGTATATTATAATATGGCCCCATACAGCAACACAAGTTTTTCTCTCATTTTAATTTAATAATTTAGAAGTAATTCATCGCATATTCATGATGAAAATACTTACTCTGGAATGTTAGGCTCGCATTGAGCTATTAATCATGCAAACTTGAGGTTGCGATTTAATGACCATTTAGACGATGCATCGATTTTAAACTCTAAATGGTTCATACAATAAATTTGTATGCCTACATATATCCACTTGTTTTCTTTCCAGAATATTGAGAGATTAAGTCCTCAATCTAGTTGATAGATGAATAAATCAACTTCTTTTGAGAGATAACATTAGATTGAAGAATCTTATTCTTTTATAGTTTTTGCATCATTAATGACCCGGGATGGTGTAACCGATCATGCCAAAAATATTATAATTATTGCTCATAAACTTATGTTATGACAATGATTAGCTTTTACTAATCTTTATATAATGCATGCCGAGGAAGATATAAAAGAATATAATACATCCTTAATATTTTAACTTCGTTCCTCATGACAAATTTTATATTTCTTTTACGGAGCAAAATGTGTTAGCTTGGAATCTTAAATCTATGAATATAGTGTGTAATATCTTTGACACACTTGTATTTTGCATACATCACATTGCATTTTTGCATAAAATACATATCCGTTTGCTCCTTTTTTATTTTTGCCACTACTAGTGGTTTGTCATTTTCGTATTTCCTCGATCATATCCTTTACGATGAGAAATGATCTTTAAACATTTACCATTACATTATCACATTCACATGAGAAAATGAGGATTTTATATTGATAATTTTATCTCATTCACTTGAGGGAATTGAGATCTTTATGTTGATCATTTCATCTTTTATCTTTCAACTTGAGGTTGTAACTAGTTTCTTTGAATTAACATTTAACACGACAATAATTATCTTCCCACGTCTATAATCACGATATCTACATGATCATCGTTATTGAGTCATATTCAGTTGAGCGAATGAAGCAAATTTAGTAAACGGATTTATTGTGTTTATTCAAACATCCATTGCTTTGTTAAGAAAAAAAAACTTATATCAAAGCATTGTTCTCGATATATAAGTATATTCGAGGCATTAACTATCTCATCGCATATTTTCTATATTTTTAATCATTCAGATGTAATACTGAATATTGCGAAAATGTGCTCAAATTTACAAAAATTTCTTGCTTTTGATGGTGAAATATTTCTTTTAGATTTTTTCATACATATAACGGAATTTTCACCGTTAAAATATTAACTTTTGAGATCCTCCTTGAGACGATGCCAAAAATATCATTGTTTTAGTACACTCTTTTAAGAAGGGATCTTTTTCATATATATGTATATCACATATATATTTTTAGTCGCAACTTGAGGTTGCTAACCATGTTTTAGAGATGGCTAAATTAACCACATTTATCGTCACTGTATTAGGTAGATCATGATTATTCTTATCGTGGTCACCCCTTTATAAGCGAGAGTTGTTTATATTATGATAAAAAAACCAAAACAATAAAGAATCGTCTTTGTCGACTACACTGGCATTATAAAAAAATAGAAAAATAAATTTGAGGCTCATTATTAATATGGTCAAACATAAATATTGTTGACACGATTTCGTTTTAAAATTTTCAATATTCATGACAAAACGTGAATTTGGTAAATAATAGATATATATTTGGTCATGTTATCTAATTCACATACAACGTGCAAAATGTCAAAATTGAATGGCTAAAAAAAAATTGATACATCAAATAATTGAACCACGTCATAGTAAATAACGAACATACGGTTCTAAATATAACAATAATTTTAGATTATGTTAAAGCAATAAAAAAACATAAAGTTCAACTAAAACATGAGTAAATATTGAAAGTTATAACAATAGAACTTAAGGTTCTATTAGAACATCATAAATTATGTTTAATTCTATTAAAGAAATCATAATAGAACTTGAAGTTCTATATATAATTTTTTTTTTAGTATAACACGAGGTTATATAATTGATTTTATTGATCGAATCCTATTAGAATTTGAGGTTCTAATTGATTCGGTTTTTTTTTCTTTAACATAATCTGAGGTTATATTGTCCGATTCTCTTGAGGGAATTATGATAGAACTTGAGGTTCTTATCATTTTTTTTAGACAGAACATTACAATCATAACACAAGGTTATGTTATTTAGATTCTTTGTTAAGAATCAATGTATATGAACTTGAGGTTCAAAAATAAAATTGTAACATAACTTGAGGTTATGTTATTGATTCTTTTGAGGGAATCATAATTGAACTTGAGGTTCATAAAAAAAAATATATACGATAACAATAACTATCAGGTCATATTATCGTGATTCATCTAAAGGAATCACAAATAACTTTTCACCATCAAATACTCTTTTTGTTTAGATTTAATACGAAAATTGTGAGACCGAGCTCGTTTATACTTTTTTTTATAACTTTTTTTTCTATGCAACATGAGGTGTATACAATTATAGCGAGCTTTCAGATAATTGCTTTGTGTTTGTGAAACAAATATAGACATATACATTCTCTTAATTAACAAAAATTATGATCACTAAAGCATTTAAAAAGATTTACAATCACTTTATTATAATCTTTTTTCTTAACAGTATAAAACAAAGAAATACTCAATATATTATTCAAGCGTTCTTAATAAAAAAATGCAAGCAACAATTATAAAACTTGAGTTTCGATAAATACCTAACACAAGACTGTGTTTGTTTCCATCTTAAAATATTGTGACACAAACAATTCTATTCATAATAACATAAGATTATTGCGTCTCGTATCATATACACATGAATTAATTAATATTACTCCAACAGTCCTGAGCTAGCCATACATATGCACTATTTAGATTTATTTTATTAATGGTTTTAAAACTTGGACGCAACCATTAATGATTGTGTATTTTAACACACAAAAGACGAAGCAAAAACTTTATTGACCGTAAATCACAAGGGTAAAGGCCATTTAGTACCAACGTACTTTCTCATTTGTACCGTAATGCCCAACTTACTTTTTTTTTTACACATTACACCAACGAACTTGTTGTTTTGTGATAATGTTACTCCAAATGACCAACCGGCTAGATTTCCACTCATTCTAATTTGAAATTTTTCTGTTTTTTCAAATGTGCCTAATAAAACTCCACCTGGCACTTTACTCTCATTTTAGGGTAAAGACCATTTATTATCAACTATAACTTATTACTTTCTCATATTGTATCGAATTAACAACTTACTTTTTTTTCGTACTCTTTACACCCATGTACATCACATTTTGTCGATATCACCATATACCATGTAAAATGACTATAAATAACTATAATCAACCGTGTATTCTTTTAACATAATTACAATTCATAATATTTTATAATCTTAACATTTTTAAAAAGGTACGTTAACAAGTACTTTAAGCAAATTAAAATAATTTTTAACCGAAATTTCTTTAGTTTACAAAAAACTTATAAAATATTTTTTTTACGATTATTTTTAGTAAAAAAATTTAAAATTTTCTTACAAAAAATTTTTTAAAAAATTTTCCGCACATTTATCAAAATCTTAATTTTTTTTTAAATTTTTTAAATTTTTTCGAACTTTTTAAAATTTTTAATTTTTTTTCAAAATAAAGTTTAGATTATTTAAAAGTTACGAAAAAATATAAAAGTCAAAATAATTGTTTGTTAAATGTAAATAGTACGAATAAATTAAATTTATTTAGAAAACATAAGATTTTATAAAGTAACGAAATATTTTATAAAAAATATTTTTTTAAAGTACGAAATTTTTGAAAGAAAATATTTTTTTTAAAAATCTCGTACTTTTTAGAAAATTGTTACTTTTAAAAAATATTTATTTTTTGTTAAAGTGTTTGTTAAAGTACTTTTTTAAAAAATTAAGAATTAAAAAAGTATTATGATTGTAATATTTAAAGAAAAACAAGGTAATATAGTTTTATTTTGTGTCATAATTGGTATATCCGTAACACAAATTTGAATGTACATGGGTGTAATGAGTACGAAAAAAAGTAAGTTGGTTATTACGGTACAAATGAGAAAGTATGTTGGTAATAAATGACCTTTACCCTAAAATATTTTTGCCAGCGTGGAACTTATATGCCAGCGTGTCAGTAACAAGTTGTGATCTTGGTGATGTCAAACAAAATTTGAAAGTTCGTTGGTGTAATGTATACAAAAAAAAGTAAGTTGGTCATTACGGTACAAATGAAAAAGTAAGTTGGTAATAAATGGCCTTTACCCTTATCTCAATATGTAATTGGAAAATTATCATTACCTAGACTATGGATGAGAAATTTATTATTCATGATGTTTCTATTGATTATAAATTCTGCCAATATTCAATACGTAACCAAAACAATGAATCGTGAACGCAATATTCATTTAATTATCACATTATCTTTTTATTTTTTCAACAAACTAAGATCAAGTACGTAACCAAAAAAATAAAATAAGCATAAAAAATAGGTAACAATAAACATGAAAGTATATTATTTGAATCTTTTGAGATATCATGATAAAACTTAAAAACAGTTGCATCATATTTCAAGTTTTCAACTGCTTGTGTGAATAAAATATTTATGTGTGCAAAATGCAAATCACGACCTTCTGCAAGAGTTTTATCTTTCTTTTTTTTTCTCCAACATAACATGAGGTTATGTTATTGATTCCATTAATTGAATCAAATTAGAACTTGAGGTTCTAATATTTGTTTTTTTTTAACATAACATGAAATTATGATATTGATCCTTAAAAGAATCATATAAGAACTTGAGGTTCTAATTAATTTTTTTCTTTAACACAACATGAGGTAGTTTATTTTGATTTTTTCTTTATAGTCAACATTTGTTGTTCTTGTTAACTATTAAGAGTTTAAAAGATTAACATCAAAATAAAATAAAAACGCAATTCTCTTTATGTAATCACGATAAAACATTTATTGTTCTTGTAAATTACAATAAAGATTAATAATGCTACAATTAATTACAATATTAAAATGCCATATAGAATTACAAAACAAAACAAAAGAAAAAGAAAAGAAACCATTCGTCTTAATAGTGAGATACAAAGTATAAACCCATTCGTCAGTATCTATAGCATGTTTAGAATGGAAAAACTTTGTTTGACAGGTCATGCTAAATTAGCATAAAGAATTCGTTACCTTTTTTTTAAGAGCAAACTTCGTGCTGATAACGTGTTGTGAAATAATAAACAAGAACAAGAGATACAGAGAAGAATAAGAATACAAGTATGAGAGAAGAAGAGAGAATTATTATTATTGATTCTAGATGTTACAAGAGAACTGTATATATAAGACTAACAGTCTAACCCTAGTTTGTACCTACAGATACAAGATGAATAGACATAGCCCATAAGCCCATATATAGCCCATATAATATTTTACAATAGTTTTCAAGTATTAGTGAAACATTTGCAGGTAATATAGGGGTATTTTGCCACCAAAAAGTATTAAATATTTGATGTTATCAAATATCCCCCCACTTGACTTCTGCTTGCCCTCAAGTAGAACCTGTTAGAACATTTCATAAAAAGATTTCTCGAGAATAACTTCAAGAAATGAATTTATAAAACTCTTATGCTAGAAAACATCAAAGCCGAACACCTCACGAAAAGGGGATAAAAAGTCACTCAACTCTCCACTAGTCTAAGTGTTTCATTTTCGGGGTGATCGCTCAATTGCACAGTCATAGCATGTATTCTATCATAAGCTTGGAAAGTACACAAATCTGCACCAGTTAGAATTAGGGTCTAAATAATTCTCGAAGGCAACAAGGGTAATATGGTTTTAAAGGGTGATAAAGGGGTTAGGATAGACATGGGATACACATTTAATGGTTGTTAATATAAAAACACAAAACAAATAGTCTAAAGTAATCTAAGGTTGTCATAACTAGCTACTGTCCATCCATAGGTCCAAGAGTCTAAGTTCAAAAATCTGATCTTCGATAAAGGGCTACTAGCTCCATTCTTCATAAGTATTGGGATGACTTGGTGTAATAATGGGCTACTAACTCCATTCTTCATAATTATTGAGATGTCTTGGTGCAATAATGGGCTACTAGCTCCATACTTAATTTGAACCATCTTTATATCTTTTAGCACATGGGTGGTTTTTAGTTTCACCATCTTTTCTTTCTTTTTCTTTTTAAACATACGAATGCTACAGGAGTTTATATCTTTTTATTATTTCCCCTGTAGCATTTGATATTATGCACACATCCCCCCACTTGAGATGAACAATGTCGAAAGTGATGATAGGGGGTCTTTGTAGATCATAACTGATTGGTCTTCCATGAATGCATAAAATTTTTGTTCCTATTCCCCTGAACCATGGACTTAAATAGCCAGAAATTTCAACACAAAGATAACTATAGACTACAGGGTAGGTTAAGGCGAAATGGTGTAACGATACATATAACATTGGGTGAAGATATAGATTGTTTTAACAAGGGTGATCTAGGGGTATCCTGCACTAATAATGAGTGCAACAAAAGGGTTTATCACTGGAGGTCGACAAGTCAGTGTAACAAGTCGATAAACACACACATATAGGCTATTTGAGTTATTTCCTAAGTGTTGCCTTCTTGAACTATCTATTCCTACTAATCAATTAGGTCTCGAAATGATGTACATGCCAAGTTCTAAAGTCTATAATACTATCGACACACTCAATATTTTGGTGGATTTTTGAATAATATGATGGAAACGAAATATTAGGCTTAAATCTAACCAAGTAATGATAAAGGGTAATGTGCATTCGGCAAAGATTAATTCTAGTTATTTAAGAAAAAATTGTCAAAAATTTTAAAATTGACATAATTTTCAAAGAAAACTAGAGAATCGAAGGCAAAACATACGTCAATTATTAATTCTACTCCCATCCCCCTACTTGATTTGTACAATGTCCCTATTGTACATTAAGGAAATGAAATAAAAAGGAAAGAGTAGAATTAAGACAAGAAACTCCATGAGCATTGCTTTGAGATTTGAAATTTAGCGGAAATCTTTTAGATTATCTCCGTCTTCCCGCAAGCTCTTTATCCCCTGTGATCACAAAAACAAACCAAAGCATAAAATCGTTCTATAAGAATTATAAAGTGTACAGGAAATACAAACCTAACTCACTTTCGTAGGAATCACGGTTGCATTTAGCATACGCAACAAGCCTTTTAAACCACTTGGTGGCCCAAGTGCACAAGTTTAGTCCCGTGAGGGCTTCCAGAGAACATACCTATAAAGTCCATTTACGTATACAAGGTTTAGAGATATTTAAAACTTAAATTTTTATGATTTCAGAAGGAGGTTATGGCGTAACTCCGGTGGTAAAAAAATTTAAGTTTTAAGGCGTTACGGCATAACCATGAAATGGATTACGTCATAACTATAGGGGTTACGGCGTAAATTAAATTCGTTACGCCATAACTGCTGCAGATTCAACAAGGTTACCACACGATTATGAGTCGAGCCAGTCTCGACTATTGCCTCCTAGCTGCTGGAACCTGTAAAACAAAGTTAAAAACATACAACCCAACTAATATGTAGAACGAAAGATAGTCATGGGGTGCCTCCCACAAAGCGCTTGTTTTTGTTTGAGTCACGAGCTTGACTCCACCCTTATTTGCCAAGTAATAAGGTGTTCTTTCCCTTATTTGAGATTAAGTGCGAGTGAGAGTAGTAATGAACACCATGATTGTGTAAATTTACTACTGGGTAGGGGAATGACAAATTAGAACCATACTGTTGGTTTGCTGCTGAGATTTCATTTTCCTTGATGATTGGCTTACTTGGTGTAGTAATTTTTAAATGAAGGTCTCACAATCATATGTCTTCATAACAGGGTTATCATATTCCTTTTCAGCAACCTTTGTAATATTAAAAAATTCCTCCTCAAATTTGTTTAATTACTTGTTAAACATGGGATTTGTAGCCGGTGCTACATAATCGTCGTCAGGTGGTGTGATGTAAACCGTATGAGGGGTTAAAGGTTACATTACGCTATCATTTAGAGGAATATCATAATCCTGTTCCTTTTCCCTTACAATTTTATCCTTATCATGGACTGGTCCCAGTGGTATATATGGTTGCACTACTGGTTCAAGGTAGGGTCGAGTGTGTATGGTAGGTGTTAGAAATTGCATCAACCTTTCTACATCCTTGCATGTAATGTCCCAACCGACATCCATGTCCCCTTCATCTTCCTGAGCTTTCGTATTATGAATTTCCTCAGGATTTCCAATCATGCGAATGGTTTTGCGAGTTCTGTAAGGGCTACCCATTTGTTTCTTCAAATGTCCTAGAAACGGCGTAGGTGATAAGTCACGAGGAACCGGCTCCTTCATGTTTTCCTTACCTATTGTCGTTATTGCCTTGACTTTT
>BQNB010135805.1:3504-18102 GCA_026074375.1 Tanacetum coccineum
AAAAACCCACTTAGACCCCTTCATTTTAAATATTTAACCATCTAGACCCAAGATTAACCATTGGGTCTAAATTTGCCACCTATAGCTAAATATCTGTTAAGAAATAGGTTTTAAAGAGGGATATTGATCAGACATTGTTTATCAAGAAGCAAAAAGGAGATATTTTGCTTGTTCAAATCTATGTGGATGACATTATTTTTGGCTCTACAAAGGAGTTATGTACTGAATTTGAGAAGCTTATTAAGGATAAGTTTCAGATGAGTTCTATGGGAGAACTTACTTTCTTTTTAGGGTTACAAGTAAAATAGAAGGAAGATGGAATATTTATCAGTCAGGATAAATATGTAGCTGAGATTTTAAGGAAATTCACTACACAGATATGAAGACTACTTCTACACTAGTTGATTTGGAAAAGCCATTAGTCAAAGATGGAGATGCTGATGACATTGATGTACATTTGTATAGATCTATGATTGGGTCTTTGATGTATCTCACAACATCTATGCCAGATATTATGTTTGCAGTATGTGCATGTGCTAGATTTTAAGTTACACCAAAGACATCACATCTGTTAGCTGTAAAGAGAATTTTTAGATATTTAAAAGGCAAACCAACATTAGGCCTTTGCTATTCTAGAGATTCTCCATTTGAGCTAGTTGCTTATTCTGATAGTGACTATGCTGGAGCAACTCAAGATAGAAAGTCAACAACTAGAGGTTGTTAGTTTTTGGGAAACAGATTGATATCTTGGCAGTGCAAGAAACAAATTGTGGTTGCCACCTCTACAACTGAAGCTGAATATGTGGCCGCTGCTAGTTGCTATGGACAAGTACTCTGGATTCAAAACTAATTGCTGGATTATAGGTATAATTTTATGAATATTGTGATTCATATTGACAATAACAGTACTATCTACATTATTGAAAATCCAATTCAATATTCTAAAATAAAACAAATAGGGATTAGGCATCATTTTATAAGAGATTACAATGCTAAAAAGTTAATTCAAATGGTTAAAATTGATACTGAACATAATGTTGCAGATCTTCTTACAAAAGGTTTTGATGCTAGAAGGTTTCAGTACTTGGTCTCAAGTATTAGAATGCTTAATCCTTAATGTCTAAATCTCTTTATGTCTTTGTATAGTTTTGTAAAGGATTAGTACATTTAGTTTTATCAATTAGTACTGCTAAGTGTAATTAGTACTGCTAGTTATACTTAAGTCTGCTTGTTAAAACTGTTAGTAATAATTAATATTGCTAAACAAGAAAATGCTATGGATTGTGTTTTTCTTGGTTTTGGACTAACACTTATAGGATAAACAAGCAGTATGATTGAACTTGATGATACAAATTGTGAAGTTTAGAAAAGATACTGCTGATTAATGACCTCTGATGTATTAAGGGCAGGCAAATTGTGCTCATAAGCAGTAAAGAATGAATGGAAGGACATGTTACATCAGCCAAAAAGTATGTGTGTGTGCACCAAAAGTGTCAAACATATAGGTAAGTCAAAAGAGGTCGGGACACTAAGGTACCTCAGTCTGGTGGCCCCCTTGAAAAAGGTTGGTGATGAGGTTGTCCATAAGGAGTTGGTTGACAGAATGGAAAGGGATACCACTACTGCTTCTAGCTTAGAAGCAGAGTAGGACAGTGGTAATATCAATAAGACCCAATCCATGGCAACACTTAATGAGCCAAGTCCTTAGGGAACTAGTTGAGGTAGTGGTCCCAGGTGCCAAGTTACCATATTAGGGATGTAGATGCTCAAACTAGGTTTTTAGGTTGCATCTAAAAGTCCAATGATCCACCTCTCTTAAGAGTTAACACACTTGGAAGTGGGTAAGACAGTATGAAACTAATGGAATTGATGGCACTTTGTATAATACTCTCTGATATAGTGAGTAAAAACAGAAAGAGAGATGTATGTGAATCAAAACAGAAAAGAGTGATTTGGTAAGAAAAAGAATTAAGAGAAAAATTGAGACTAAAAATAGAAAGAGAGCTTGTGAGATTCAACATTGACCGTTGAAATGCTTTTTGAAAGGAAATTGAAGTTAGTACTGCTAGGCTTAAAGTTAGTACTGTTAGGCCAAATTTAGTACTGCTAGAAGACCGTTAGTACTGTTTGAGGCATAACAGAATTTTGTTAATTAAATATAGCCGTTGAGATATTTGCGCCAACTATCTAGCCTATAAGGTTTGACTAATTGGAGAATTCATGATCTTTTTATTAATTAGTAAGCTTTCTTCAAGATAAGAACAAAATTCATTCAGTCGGTCAAATTACAACCCTAAGTGCTCTCAATATAATCTCAATTAACTTTTCCAAGCTTTCATACTCTCATACACGAACTCATCCCAGAACATTAATCAACTTTTTCTCAATCACATGGCTAATTTGGAGTTTTGCATCAAGTACAATATGGTGTCCTACTTACAGAAGTCAAAAGGAAGTGAAGGGTTTCATCAGATAATTGATTTTCTATCTGCTAGTCATATCAAGTATGACTTTACAGAGAATCCAAAGATATATGTGTCTTTTATACAATAGTTTTGGCAAATAGCTACTGCTAGCACAAATGCTGATGGAAAAGAGGAACTCACTGTAAGAATAGATGGACAAGTAAAGACTATCTCTGAAGCATCTCTTAGAAGACATCTCAAATTGGAGGATTCAGATGGTCTTACTTCTTTACCAAACACAAAGATATTTGAGCAACTTGCTCTTATGGGGTATGTGTCTGACTCAGATAAACTTACTTTTCAAAAGGGACACTTTTCTCCTTAGTGGAGGTTTTACATTCATACAATTCTTCACTGTTTAAGTCTAAAGAAAACTCCTTGGGAGTAGTTTAGTAGCAATATAGCAACTGTAATAATTTGCTTGGCCACAAACAGGACTTTTAATTTTTCAAAAATGATTTTTGATGCTATGGTTAAGAATTTAGATAGCACACACAAGTTTTTGATGTATTTAAGATTTATCCAAATCTGTTTAAACAAGCAAAGGAGAATGCTAAAGACCCACACCAGAACTTATATTGCTCATACTCTTACTTAAAAATTCTTTAGCAATATGAAAAGGGCTTCAAGGAGTTATTTTAGGGTAGACATTCCACTTTTTCCTACAATGATCACTACAACTAAGTCATCTCCTTCCAGAATAACATCTTCACCATCCTTATCACCTCAAACACATCAATTACCTCAATCATCACCACTTAGGGATATAACCAGACATACAGCTAAGATTCCTCAGTCTCAGTTTCCTACTCAAACCTATGTAGCTGATAAGGCTACATTCATAAGTGTGGATGTTGATACTAAAGGGGCTGCCACTACTAACATTAGCTTAGATGCAGGTCAGGGCATTGGTACCATTCATAAGTCCCCTACCAGGCCCCATGATACACCTCTCCCAAGAGTTTACACACTTGGAAGTGATGAGGGTAGTTTACAACAAAATGAATTGACGAATTTGGTAACAAAGTTGAAAGATAGAGTTGCAGTGTTGGAGAATGATTTATAGAAGACAAAGAAGGTTTATAGTTATGCTCTTACAAAACTCATCTTAAGAGTGAAAAAGTTGGAGAAGATAGTCAATATAAGCAAAGCCAAGAGAAGATCAAGGATAGTTATTTCATAGGATAAAGATGCTGAGGAAGATTCTTCCAAACAGGTAAGGAAGATCTCTGAAATTAATAAAGATCCTACTATCTCTTTGGTACAAGATGAAGAAATGACATGGTTTTAGGAGGATGCAGAGATTCAAGAGAAGAATAATACTGATACTGAGATACTCCTAGAAGAAGAAGATCCAACTGAATTAGTGGAAGACCATAGTAGTGGTGAAAAGGGTGATAAAGAAGTTAGTACTGCTCATATAGCAGTTACTACTGCTGAAGCAGAACTTAGTATTGTCAGTCCTCCAACTGCTGAAGACATTAGTGGTGCTGAGACACTAGTGTATATTAGGAGGAGTGCATCTAAAGATAAGGGTAAAACAATTATGACAAAGCCTAAGCATAAGCAAACCACTACAAAGTTGAAGCTAAGACAAGAAAGAGCTGGTCTTGAAGTAGCTAAAAGATTACAAGAACAACTTAATGAAGAAGAGAGTCAGAGGATTGCAAGGGATGCAGAAATAGCTAGACAGCTACAAGAAGAAATTAATATAGTAGGACAAGAAAAAGTTGTAGCTGAAGCTGATCAATCTCATGATATTAACTGGAATGATCCTATTGTGATAAGATTTCATGCACATCAAAATAGACCATTCTTTATAGCTGAAGTAAGGAAGAACATGTGCATGTATTTAAAGAATCAGGGAGGATACAAGCAGAGTCATTTCAAGGGAATGAGCTTTAAAGAGGTTAGACATATATTTGAAAAAGTATGGGATCAAAATCATACTTTTATACCTAAGGATTCTGAGATTGAAAAGGAAGTAATGAAGAGACCTGGATTTGATCTTCAACAAAAGCAACTTGCTAAAAGACAAAAGATTGGAGAAGTTTCAGGGTCAAGTGAAGAACAATCAGCTAAAAAAGAAGTATCAGAAGAAGAATTACAGAAAATGTTAGTAATAGTTCCAGTAGAAGAGGTTTATATTGAAGCTCTACAGGTCAAATACCCAATCATAGACTAGGAGTTTTTCACTGAAGAATCAAGAAGTTACTGGAGAATTATTAGAGTTAGAAACCATACATAAGTCTATCAATATTTTGAAGATATGTTGAAGAGGTTTGATAGAGATGATCTGGAGAAGCTTTGGGATTTGGTTAAGAAGAGGTTTAGTTTAACAGAGCCTACAGTTGATAAAGAGAAGGTATTATGGGTTAAACTAAAAAGGTTATTTGAACCAGATAATGATGATACACTCCAAAAGCTTCAGAGATATATGCATGATCCATTGAAATGGAGATTATATAATACATGTGGTGTTCACCATGTGTCTACAGAAAAAGGACATGATATCTTCATGCTGGTTGAAAAGGATTATTCATTGACAAGAGCATTGATGACTGTAATGCTAGCTAATAAGCTTCAAGTGGATGAACTTTAAGAGATGGCAAATGAGCTCTTAAAGAAAATCTTTATTCTAGCAAATAATCCAAGACAATAAAGTGTTTGAAAGAATCCTCAACAGAATAGACTAGAAGATTTGATTCAGAAGAAACTTGAGATTTAAGGGTAAATCATAAGTTTAGGGGAGGATTGTTGGGAATAAATCTATACAAGTTAGTAATTCTAGTTCAAGAGGTTAATACTGCTCTTATTATAACTAACAATATTAACTGAGTTAGTACTGCTAGTCCAATATTAGTACTGCTAGAGTTATTTTGTACTGCCAGAGAAACTCAATACTGCTGAAGACTTAAGACTGCCAGAAGAAGATTGCATGAAGATAAAGACGTGTGAGAAGATATGTATGGACTTAATCTAAGTGTATATCTTATAAAGTTAGGAAGATACGTATACGTTTATAAATATAGTTGATTTTCTAAGATTTGTAGTTATCTTGTAAAGGACTCCTTGGTGTATAAAAAGAGATCCTAGGTTAAGGTGTTAGACACACTTTTAGAGATTGACTTTACAATTTTGCATGCTTCAAGGTTGTAAACCCTAGTACTAGATAGAGTACTCGTATTATTGATCATAATAATATTGGAGCTTTTTGTTACATCTTTTGTTCATTCATATTTACTGTTCCATTGATATTACTTCTAGAGTATTAAGATGTAGATTCCGCATACACTTTAATATATACACAAAGTCTCTACTATTGTTATTTTAGATTTATCCAAGGTAACATACTCTTTTCAAGCTAAAGAATCGATCAAGGTTTGGGATCAACATAAAAGTATAAAAATATTCTTCTTTTGACCTTTAGATCATAGTTACGTTTAGTTCGGACCTTCACACGCTATTCCCCTAGAGAACGATAACAACCCTCGAGTCTTGCCTATACTACACTACAACGGTTAGGTATACTGCCTAAGGAGTTGTAAAACATATTAAGTTTACAACCCTCATCAGTGACAGATGTTCTTAGTCAGAAAAAATGGTTTAAGCCATTACGAGTTCGATCCTTAGTTATTATGACTATTGGTTTGAATATTCCAGTTCAGATTTTGAACGCCCAAGCCGAGGCGATGAAAGAAGAAAATGTCAAGGAAGAAAATCTTCGTGGCATGAACAAGGATTTTGAGACCTGTCCCGATAGGACACTTTGTATTGAGATATGAAGTTGGTTATCGCATTTTGGAGAAATAAGGGATTTGATTATGCATGAGTCGCATAAGTCTAAGTATTCAATCCACCCTGGATCCGAAAAAATGTACCAGGACTTGAAGAAATTATATTGGTGGCCCAACATGAAAGTTAAGATGGCTAGCTATGTTAGCAAATGTTTGACATGCTTGAAGGTCAAAGCTGAATACCAAAAACCGTCTAGTTTGTTGGTACAACCCAAGATACCCCAATGGAAGTGGGAGAGAATCACCATGGAATTTATTACAAAGCTACCTAAGATATCAAGTGGGTACGATACCATTGAGTGATTGTTGATCATCTTACCAAGCCTGCTCACCTTTTGGCAATGAAGGAAACGAATATGATGGAAAGATTGATGAGACTTTACTTAAAAGAAGTGGTCTCAAGGCATGGAGTGCCAGTCTCTATCATTTCTGACCGTGAGAGCAGATTTACATCATGTTTCTAGCAGTCTCTCCAGAAGGCTTTGGGTACTTGCTTAGATATGAGTACTGCTTACCATCCGCAGACCGATGGATAAAGCGAGAGAACCAATCAAACTCTTGAAGACATGTTACACGCTTTTGCAATAAATTTTGGAAATGGTTGGGATAAGCATTTACCGCTAGTAGAGTTATCGTACAACAACAATTATCATACTAGCATGAAGGCCGCATCGTTTGAAGCATTTTATGGTCGAAAGTGTCGATCACCTGTTTTTTGGGCCGAGGTCAGAGATGTTCTGCTCACTGGCCTAAAAATCATTCATGAAACTACTAAGAAAATTGCTCAAATTTAGAGCAGAATTCAAGCTGCACATGATCTTCATAAGAGTTACGCTGATGTGAGGCGTAAACCTCTTGAATTTCAAGTAGGAGACAAGGTTATGTTAAAAGTTTTGCCTTGGAAAGGGGTTATCTGTTTTGGCAAATAGGGAAAGCTAAACCTGAGGCATATTGGACCATTCAAGGTGTTGGCAAAAGTTGAAACCATTTCTTATAGACTCCAACTTCCTCAACAATTAAGCAAGGTTCATAACACTTTTCACGTGTCCAATTTAAAGAAGCGTTTATCCGATGAATCCCTGGTGATTTCATTGGATGAGATCCAAATTGATGACAAGTTACATTTCATTTAAGAACCCGTAAAGATTATAGACCGAGAGGTCAAGCGGTTCGATGGAACTCTAGAAGAGATCCAGAGTTTACGTGGAAACACAAAGATCAATTTCAAAAGAAGTATCCATACCTTTTCACCGACCCTGCACCTTCGTCGAATACTACAACTTGTGCTTTAGGGACAGAGCTCTTTTAACGGGGGAAGAATGTGGCAATCTACATTTTCAGGTCATTCTACGTCAGTAAACTCATAACTATTTACTTTGAACTTTACGTTTTTACTTTTAATTATAACCGTTAACTTAAATTGCGTAAATTGAAAATCAACATTTAACGTACACCGGCATTAAACAAACATTAGTTTATGTCAATTATGTGTTATATAATTATTACGAAGATAATTTATAACCTTGCATGTTTTATTTTTATGTTTTGCGTAAAACGCTTACATTTTGCATTATAATCATTCATGCATGCATATAAATGGTACCATCTTTTCCATGTTTAATAAAATAAATACAATTCAATAAATAAATAAATAAATTTCCCTCCTAAATAACCCCCCCACACGTCCTAACTTCCCACAACCTCCCTACACACACTATGAAGCCAACTTCCCTTAAACCATTTCATTTTTTCACTTAGCAAAAATTTTTGCATCCTTTTTTCTCTCCCGAAACCAACCGGACACAAGGGAAGTACAAGAACAAAATTGGTTTTTGATTTTCACAAGCATTTTTCCAAGAAGTTCTTAAGGCTTTTTAGATAATCAAATAAATTTGGGATTTGATTTAAGCCTTGCCAATCCATCTCACTAAGGTTTATATCTTTTTCTTATACTTTCATTATACTTATTTTTGTTATGAGCATTTTTTTTTAATTCCATGTATAAGTATCACCATAACAGTTTGTGTAAGAGATTGCTTTCAACACAAAATGGTATAAATTATATAAGTTGTTGTAGTAGGTTGTTTTGCAAATGAAATTCGAATATGTTAAGTTGTTTTTCTGGAATGGTTCATATGTGAAATAGAAGATAGAACTTATGATCTTTCCGTGGCCGCTTGAATCGCTAAAATCCGAGTTATAACGAGTAAGTTATGCTCATTTGAAAATCGGATAAAATTTACACATGCTGAAAAACTGCACATGCGAACATTCTGTGCAGTTTATAAAAAGATGGTTTGGACCCGTTTCAGGTCCGAGTTGGGTTAAACACAAAGGAGAAAACTTGTATATTATGATTTGACGTTGAATCCTCGAATTGGAACGACCCGTAACTCTTTATAACGAAGAAGATACATCCTTCTAAAGTCGGATCATTTTTCTGAAAATTTAACAAAGTTTCTGCACATGTTTACATATATAAATATTGCTGTTAGGATTATAATTTGGTGTTTTCGGGCGTTTTCGGGTCCGTTTGAGCGTTAAAAACTTCAGAAAATAATGTAGAAACACTTATATAATATTTATACGCACCGTAAACTTTATAAATATTATTTTATAAACTAATTAGGCTATAAATAAATTGACGTTAAGAGAATAATAAAAATAATGAATCGAGCAAGATAAACTAAAATTTATTTTTGACTATTAGAAATATTACAAATATGTATATTTATTTATATAAAATGGCGAACTAGACGTAAACATTATTTAGACTTATAAAACTAAAAGACAGACTATTAGGTGGTGATATAGCGTTATAATATAAAGTGCATCATTTTATTTTTGATTGCATTATTGTAAATCGATCTATAATTAAATAGGTTGCTTGCCAGAACTTTTGTGACGAATTTCTTTTGTTGATTTCCCAAAATCAATACCTTTCACTTAAGGTGAGTTTATAGCCCCACTTTACTAGTTTACCACTATTTTATAAATCTCGAGGTGAGATACATTGCTTGTTTTCACTTATGGATGCAAGTACTTTAGTTTCTTTCTAAATGATTACGGATTAGTCTAAGTAGTAATAACCCACTATGCCTACTATCATGAATTGTTAATTACTTTGTGTAAGTGCGAGTGTTATAAATAGATCTATTTGGGATTGACATCCTCGTTTGGGTAAGTAGTGCTTACTAGTTTCGGACAATCGAACTAACGGATAGTATACCATGTCGGACTTGGATGTTGCGGGTTGAACATATACTTAGGCACTTAATTTGCATTGAATTGCATACTTATTCTGTTGTAGTCTCGGTGTCATGAGCTTAGTGCAATTGTAATTACTTTTGTGATATTGTATGTGTTACATTATTACACTTTTTGAAATCTTACGGTCCAACCTTATTACTTAACTAAACCTATGAACTCACCAACTTTATGTTGACACTTTTAAGCATGTATTTCTCAGGTGCTTAGCTTCTTTGAAGTAATTGATGTGCATGGAGTCCATACCTTTCAAGATCACCATTTCATGGATTTCTACTTGCATACAAATTATCTTTTCTCGTTGTGTTAAATTATGTCTTTCATTTTGATGCAAACTTATAGGACCAATGTTACAACTTATTTATTTTCAATCAAATCAATGAGGTTATATTTTAAACGACTCATTTAGAGGTCGTTCTCTTATAACTTGTGCTATTGTATCATAAAGTAACGCCCCTGGTTATCTTTCCGCTGTGACATATTTTGGGGGTGTTACATACAACGCGGTACCCTGCTAGTATATTATCATACAAAAATCATAAATACTGTAATATTGAACTCTTTTTAATGCTAATTTTAAAACCATTTTAATGGTTGACCTTTTAAAAATTGTTTTTTTATTGAGGAGATGTTTAGGGTATGTAGGTTTTTTTTCCTTAAAATTTTTCAAAACTGCAACATAACATGTTAATGTAACTTCTTATGCCTAATGTATATGCGCATAATGTATAATGCATAGATTGAAATTTTAAATTATTCTTTAGTTGCCAAAATAATATAATATTGAATATTAAATAAAGATAAAATTAATCAATTAGCTTTAGTCATCAAGAGCTTTATTTTTGTGACATAAATCTTTACTTATTAATGAAATTTAATTATATCAATTTAATCATTAATGTTTAATTAATTTTTTATTTATTGCAACGATTTTTAGTAAAGCAATTTAATTAATTCTTTATTTATTGCAAAAACTCAAATTTTATAGATACGAGGCGTGCTCACCCGTGCGTTGCACCGGGCATGGTCTTTGGGAAAAATCAGATTGTTACCTATGTGAATGATTGTTAAATTCATACTGAAAGATTTAAGGTAAGGTGTAACTAACAGTAATAACTATGTAATGTGTTAAACCACTTGTTTATAAGTAATGTTTATTTTGTAGTGATGTTAATTGCCATACAGACGACAATGAATTGAATCTAACTGATCTCAAAACTGATGATTATGTGTTGTTAGGTTTTGGGTCTGGGTTGGTGTGTTTGTGCTAAATCCTTATTGGTTTGGGCTTTTATTCAGGCCCGTCTTGTTTTGACCCAACTTGCACTCTTAGTCCACTATTTTTACGTTTTTTTTTCTTTTTTCACCTTTTTTTTCTTTGTTTTTTACGGCATCATTGATCTAAAAAGGGACTAAGAAAATATTCCATTTGGATCACTAATGTTTGAATCATCTTGGTCTGTTTTGGTCCACATATAAAAATCACTTGCCTTTTGAATTGATCACTTTTTGCATGTTACATGATTTCATATGACCCATTTTGGTTTTAGTATGCTCTTTTTGAGAAGCACCACCACAACGGCTTCTAAAAACAGCTTATTTAGTATACGATTCTAAAAAATTCCATAACCCTATATATATGATCGCAATGTCTAAATGTATCCATACACCACTTTAGTAAAAAAGGCCACAGTAAAAACAACGACGCAAAAATCACCTTGCTTTAGTCAATAGTGCAATTTTTTTCAAGATATGCAAATAATGTCAACTATTTGAAAAAGAACTACCATACACATCATAATCAAGACAATGTAATACATGTCTACAAACTACAGGGTTGCAACTCAATATAACAAACAAAAAGGAAAAATTAATATCTAAAATATAGACTAAAGAATAAGTTAATCAACATCGTATTTATTTTCTACTCTATAATCTCAGTCTTCATGCACGCCTTAATGTCTGATGTGTTCTTGTTATTAACATCAAGCACATCACAACATTCACCACTATTTCCAGCCTGTATGATAACCAAAGAAGACATTATACTGCAATATACATATAACATTCATAAATAAGAAAATGCACAAATAAAATGATTAGGGAGCTAATGGACTTACAAAGTTTAGGAGTGGACGTTTTGTATGAAGGATTGCATACTGAGACCGAAAGTAAATATTCCACGGCTCAAACATTAAAAAGATAGTAAAAATTTAAGTAAGTTCTTAATCATGTTATGTGGTCTTTTCTTTGTTCCATTAACATACTATAGTTTGAATTTAAGCTGGCCATGGAATTTTGCAACTCGGTAAAGTTATATACAACTTGCAATGAGAAGCACATCACTACATTGTTACCTAACTCATACAGATTGCAAATATCATGATAAACCTATTATATTAATAGTATAATGTTAGCCAAATTCATTCACAATAAGCAGGTTTATATACAATGGTAAACACCCTCTAAGCATTTTTAATATATCCTTTTAAATCAACCAAGTCCAACTAATTATTTATGCAACAAAAGTAATCAAGTCAGTTAATAAGAAAATACCAAACACCCTAAAAACTGGTAATCTATTGTATCAGAATGCTATAAGCAAATAAGCATTCTTGTTAATACAGCATTGATGTACATTTTCAGAAGACACAAATACTGATGTAATCACATTCTTATTATTTCTTTATTGACTAAGATAAAATGACGGATTAGCTAAATTCTCAAGGAAAGCAGCTAAAGATATACCATAAATTGTTTGAATCGTGTTCCATTGCATTCACATATATTTTCTGCTATTAGATCAGATTATGCTCTTGGGTATCTACCTGTTTTTCTCAATATGTCATATTCAGGCTAAAACGAATGCTAATCGTCACAATGCAGGAATCAAATTTACATTTTGCGGATTCATTCACTAATGTACCAGACAGAACTTAAATGTTATACCATCATCCTTATGTTACAAAAGTTATCCTATCAGTATGCAACTTCTTACTGTTTCACATCACAATCAGAGGCACAATTTCAAAAGTAACTATAAAGATATTAAACTGTGATCATATTGTTGTATTATATCTAATGATGATATGAAAAGCATGAAAATGTAGTCATTTCACATTGTTTTGCTAAAACTCTAGACTTGTTCACCAAAACTGATTAAGATTACCTCAAGGAAAAAAGAAGATGTAATTAGTTCTTGTGGATTTCCTCCATCCAGTTGATCTTTTCCTCATTCTAGCTAGAATAGTAGGCTGTTCTTTGCATTCAAAAGAGCATAATGCTCCCTAAATAAGCTTGTTCAAGTTGCTGCACATACGTGTAACGTATAAGTAGCAAGCACATAACGACAGAAACATCAAAATACCATTTGCAACGAAAACAACAAACAAATCCAATAGCATATGCATATTTGAAAACACTAAGTAAACATGATCCATTATTTTTTTGAAACGTAACATGCATTATCCATAGTTACTGGGGTGTTTGGGATTACTCACCATAAGTATTTATTTGGTCATTTCTAGGAATAAACTTTGAAAGAATGAGCGTATGAAACTGACAATTAGACCGCAGAACCTAACCAAAATAATGTATCCAAAATTTTAAGGCCATAGACGAACATTTTAAATTACACGACCTATGATATTCCCCCTTCTTCAGGCCCAGGTGACAACACAGCCGCATCATGTCTATATCCGATAATCGTTAAAGTCGCTTTCCTTCCTCTACTTGGCTATGTACCATTAGTTCACCTAAAAAAAGTAAACATAACAATAAATAGGGCATTTCGCTAAGCTTGTTTGAAGTACCTAATGACTTATTGATTTACTTGATTAATTAGCTGACTGAAATTTAAAAACAACAAAGTGTCAAATCTTGTTTGCGTGAACCCTTTTAACCTAATACAATGACATTCATTGCCAAAAAACAATGTTATCATTTTTTATAATGGTTAGAACGTGGTCCTATTTTCCTATTTTGTTCTCATCACCAATAATTACGTTATAAACTTCATACATGAAAATAGCAGCATGAAGCACTTACCAATTAACACACATCGTATGTTGTGTGCACTTGGATACTGTAACACCCGCCCCGAGGGGCATCAGATTGCGCAGCGGAAATAAGCAATTTGGTGTTACTAAATAGCATTCGTCACCACGATAATAGAAAACGACTCAAATAAGACGTTTACCAAACATGTGTTCCATAATTATTCAGAGTTAAAATGCGTTTAGGTCCTACAGAATCGTAACCACCGTCTATTACAAACCCTGAAAAGCAATTGTTTTCAAATAAAAGACATTGTTTTTAAACACAATCATAAAATATTGTTTTTGAAAGACCGGAACACACAAGAAGGCTTTCCATAAAATCCATCACCACATGCACGACACCTCTACGCCATCGTTGCCTTCAGCCTTGGTTACCTGGGATAAAACATGTTTAAAATGTCAACAACAAAGTTGAGTGAAATTTAGAGTTTAAAATAATCAATGAGTAATAATTTTGAACACATAATTAGTTCTTTGGTAAACAATGCAACAAATGCAATGTACAACAACTTCTTTTCTTTCGCGCATTAATCTCATGACACCGAACGTTAATAGTACATATGGCATTTCATATGTTTAATTGCCCTAAATAAGGTATTATTGTCATATACCTTTTATATTTCGAGTAACAAAATGTTCGTTTGACACGGTGTTGACAAGGATTCAAACCTCGGACAAGGCTGTCAAACCCAATAGATCTATTTAATGCATTAGCGTTCACCTTGCAAGGCAATTGACGGTTCATGAAATAAGGGACTTCGACAATAGCAACTTATGGAGAAACAATCTCGTAATCGGGTCCAGCATACCATAAAATCATATATGTTCGATTTATAAAACAAACATGTATCCCTCTCGCTGGTTTAAAACATTTAAAATAGTTCAAAAGCGAGGCTATGAACTCACCTTAAGCAATGATCCAATCACAATCAAATCAACAAGCGCAATAAACTTCATGTCTCAACCGCGACCTATACAATACATATATATGTATATATGTATATATATATA
>BQNB010135806.1:7482-18102 GCA_026074375.1 Tanacetum coccineum
TTGCAAGTTTTGTCAAATTCTGTAAAAAGTTATGTGAGTACATAAAGATTAATCTTCACTTGACTTTTAGTTGGAAGAACTTTGGGGACAAGCTTGACAGGAGTATTGGGTAGATACAGGTCTCAGCCTTTTTCCTGTCATTTTCATCTATGGACCAAAATATCTGTTCTGGGGTCAGATTTCTTTATGGAGCAAAGGTTGCAAGGAGGTTCTCCATCGAGTAATCTGGGGGGCAATCCTAACTTTATTTTCCACACATAAAGGGCTTTTCATTTTCTCCATCATTCTTTTCCTAGTTATCTCAGCCATATCACGAGTGTCCTCTAAGTCATGCACAACAGGATGTGCATGATTAGACATGACTAATACATGACCATCACGGGTGAGACATAAGGGATTTTTGTAGCCTATCGCTACCTTGTTCTTTTCATCATAAAACGATTTTGGTTTACATATCATGTGAACCGTTTGTACAGATTGATCTTGTTTGTATAATCTATCTTCAACCTTTTCTTTTAGCCTTTTAATGTCTAAAAACTCTTCAAGGAATTTGTCTTCTTTTTGTTTAAAATCCTTTTTCAAAATGATCGCTTCTTCCCTCACTATCTTATGATGGTTAAGAGTAGAACGAAGTTGCAATTGTGCAAAATGAAGTTCCGATTTTAAAGAAGTTTCTTTTCAATTTCGGTCAGAGATAATTATTCTTATTTGTTCATCAATCTTTCGTTCTCTATCAGTTAATTCAAACTTAGCCCGTTGTTCATACACCCCAACCAGTTCCTTATATCTCGCAAGTTCAGAAGTCACTGAGTCATTAACTACTTTATCCTGCTTATTTACTGACATACTTTGGACACCCTGTTCATGCATTTCATCGAGAATTAACATCAATGCATCATTTCGTACAGAAGATACATTACTTTGTACAACATGTTCTTCGTTGTCTTCCACATACTGATCATACGGAATAATATTACTATCACTCGTATAGTCAGCATCAGAGTCAACAACGTAGTTGTGTTGTACATCGCTTTGCATCTCGTGTACTTCATGATACTCATCCATATGATCTACAAAGGTATCATGATCTTGTACCTCAAACGGAGTATTCGAGTCATATGATGGCCCGGCTTCATCGTAGATTGGATCTTCAGATGAAAGATTTACCATGAACATGGTCTGTGTGGTGGGAGCCTCATCAACATCAGAGTCGAATGCATCGCATTGATCAGCTTCAAAGACATGGTCCACATTGAGTGCCAAATCATCCACATCGTCATCAAAATTGGTGACCTGTTCTCCTGCAAGAAACAACAACTGCTCTTCATCCAGTACTGCTCCATTCTCATGAGCATGCATAAGCAACATTTTGTCTTTGAAGTAGTCTGAATCCGTAGGTCACTTTGTGTGGACTTATTTCTGTGCTATGTGCCGAGTTCTTTGCAGTTGTAACACATTAACGGGTTTTGCTTGACCAAGGATTCATCATTGCCATCTCTGTTCTGACTCAGCAAGACCCTAGCTACAAAACATTTCCTCTTGCAATTGTTCCTCTAATATGGTCCTTCCTGAATTATTAGCATTGTCTCTTCCTACGGACTTCTTGAAACCACATCTCTGGCCGTCTTAAACCGTAGCTTTGTTCCTTGCATTAGAAGACGTTCTGAGTTGATTATTTGTTTGAGGAAGTGTGATTGTTCGACTTGATTGAGGGAGGGCAAGTGTTGTTGAGTTAGGCTTAATCAAGTTATAATCCGTTGAAAGTGCTTTCCTGAGTCCATTTTTGACAGTTATTCAACAAGTGATGGTTGATTTAAGGATTGTGTTGGGATACTTCTGATTTGATGCATTAGACACAAAATGCCTAAGGGGTCATTAGTAGGTTTGAATGAACCTTTATCATCATTCTGTTTCTCCTTTGGCATGTAATTATGTTGCTTTAAGTAGGCTCTACAAATCTGATCATGTTAGACTCTTTCAAACAATCTGTTAAGTTTGACTTCAGAAATGAATCTACTCCATTCAGGTAACTGTGTTCACAAATTTAGAGTTAAGCTGCATTTTAGGCATGGTCATCTTAATGTTTCTTATGTCGTTAATGAGCTTTGTAAACTCTGAGCTAGTAATTTCATGAATGGTTTTCTCCTTTGATTTTGCAGAAGTGTTTAAATTCATCGTATATTGAGAGACCGGTTATCCTTTGTTAACTCAGAGCCTTCCAAATCATCGTCACATTGTCCCAAATATCTTTGGCGTCAGTATTGTGGTTGATGAGAGAGTAGATGTCTTTTGGTATACCTTGAAGTATGATATTTGTATAGAACGAATGTCAGCTTTAAACCTGTCCTTTTGTTTGCTGAAGGTCGGCGAAAGGACTTGCTAGCACGTTCTGGACCTAGATGAAGTGCACCCTCACCTCCTTCAGTAAGGGTATCTCTCATTGTTCCCATTTGAAATGGACCTTCAGTAATTGATTTCATTATATTCTCTCCATTATCTTTTCCCAGACAATACAGACGAATCCGTTGTTGCCATGATTCAAAGTCTGTTCTATCAAGCATTGGTGGGCGGGTATCGGAACCGGCATACTGGATATCTTCTGACATATTAGACATCTTGATTTATAGTTTACGGGATTTTACAAGTCTAAGATTTAAACCGATAAAAGATTTAACGGGATTTTACAAAATCACTAGAAAACCATAAATGAATGATCGTTTGATGTTAATGTTCGTTTGTTGTTTGATTAATTGCAGTTATGTCCTTGCTGTATGGTTAGATTTGGTTTATGGTTTAGATTGTTTGAATTTGGCACAGTGGATTATGAATTTTTTTTTTACCCTATACAAAATCTAAATTGGTGTAAAAATAAGCTAAAAAAGGCTATAGAAAAAAAATTATATTTTTACTTAATTTTTCTACCAAAAAGTGTCGCTAAATAGGTTGTTCCCAAAAAATTTAAAAGTAAATCACCTATCACCAAAAATTTAAGTTTGATGTAAAAATAAGTTAAAAAAGCTATAGAACAAAAAATTACAATATACTTAATTTTGTCGCCAAAAAAGTGTCGCAAAAGGGTTGTCATCTGGATACTAAGCAAAACCGTGCGTATAGAGATATTAAGCAAACCGCCTCTAACATGTTAGCAAACCGCCACTGAAAAAGTGCTTAAACCGCCGCCTAACAAAGACCAACTCGCCGTCGATAATGCACCAAACCGTCGTGTAAAAATAATAGCTAACTCGCCGTGGACTTGGATAACTCGCCGCCTAATATTCAAAGTAACTCGCCGTTTGAATTTAACAACTCGCCGTCTAGTATAACCTAAGCAACTCGCCGTGGATTCAAACTTTTGGCAAAGTAACGTTTCTTTTTGCACAATTTAATAATCAACTCACCACACAACTCCCCCCCCCCCCACCTGTTAAACCGACGCAAAAATCAACCAACTCGCCACAAGAAAGGCAAAAACCGCAATGTATTTTGGCAAATCGCAACTAAATAGCAACCGCCGCCTAATTTTCTTAATTAAATAAGGAAACTAGCCTTTCTACTGGGGTTACTCGCCGTCTGACTCTTTCTAAAAACATGGGATCTATGTCCCTACTTCACCAAACTGCCATGATGAAAACAAATAGGGACGAATTTTGCAAAAATACTTCATTGAGTTATTTAAGCACGGATCATAACTAAATATGTAGTACTCAGTGCTCTAAGTGAAGATTAACACACAAATAATTTTAAATATCTTTGTGGATCTTCCAAAATGACGCAACTCTCCACTTAGAACACAAGTAATAATCCGAACCTTATAGCTTTGTTTTCGATCTTGAGCCTTGTTAATCACTTGTAATAGTAACAATACTACTTCCATAGCATGGTAGACAAAGAAAAAAACAACACGATAACAACTCACTTGCGCCCAAAAAGATTTTTGAGCCGTGGGTGTTTTTGGTTCAAAATGAGCACGAATCTGAGCTAGTTTAACCACACGAATCAATCACGAATCCACCAAGGCTCTGATACCAATTGTAGGATCGTTTAATTCATAACACGGGTGATGATTCTTGAGTTGGGCTAGTTTCTAGAGAGAGAATCTATGACGAGGCTTTTCTTTTGAGGAGGAATAAGTGTGATTTAAATGGAAAATGAATAATGACTAGCTTACCCTCTTCCAAAGTTGGATGAGGGCTTATATAGTTTATTTAAAAATAATACCGGGTATTAGAACCCGGCTTAAAACGAAAGACATACGATTAATATTAAACTACGAACTGATTATAAACTATAAATATAGGCGTTGGTGACCGAGTCTTTTACTCATATCTAACACAAATGACCAGTACAAAGAGATACAAAATGAAAATACGGTCCTAAGACAATGCTAGCTGGGAGTTACCCTAAAAGAGCGGTCTAGCCAAATATAAGAAAATTATATTAGCCATATTAAATTCGATTAAACATTGGTTTGTTTGTTTAGTGAAATGAGTGCTTATCTCGAGGCGGCATATCATTCTTAAGATTTAGGTGGTACTTCTTCCTAAGACCTAGACATGTTGAATCCCGTCACAATTAACGCATCCGCATAAAGCATCCTTTTAGTTTAATTATAATCTATCTTAAGGATTAAAGCAATGGTGATCTTGTGAAACCCTAGCCCATCGGGACTTTACCCACTTACTGCTTGACGGCATTTTATATACTGGTAGTCCACTTTCTGAGTCTTTACCAAAAGAAGAAGAACGCTATAAAAGGTCACCTACTAGTATAACTTATTCCCTTAAGCAATTGGTAAAGATAGGACATTATTTGTGATCCTATTGGTCCATATATATATAATGCGATATGGAGAGCCATCCCAATATCTAGATCACTTTGTCAGTAACACTAGACCCATTTGAATGATGGGTCGCATACTCAAGCACATAAACAAGTATGAAATGATAAACATAATTAAACAGACAACGATAAATTAAGCAATCAGGATTAAACAAACCAAACATTGATCTTCATTAAAATGGCTAATACCTAAAGGTATTAGCCCATAGCCATTGTAATAATACAGAAATAACAAAACAACCAAGCTAAACTAACCGGGTTAAATGAATGATACCAACAATTGAATGATTATTAGAGTATAAGAATTACACGGTGTCTTCTATGGAATTATGATTCGATGCTTGACCTTGGCTACTCTTCTTCTCTTCAGAAAATCGACCTTTGTGTTTATGGTATAGGGAATATGATTAAGCACCTCGAAAACTCGTTTTTGAGTCTTCTATTTATAGTCTCTGAAAATGAGTCGATACGTCGTATTGAATGAGGTTAATATGGCGTATTTGGTGGAATTCCTTGGAGTACGCACCACGTTCACAATCAATCATATTAACTGTCGTCAATCACATTTACTGCAGGATCTTTGACTATTGACCAGCTGGATACAGCGTATATAATCAGCAGGATACGCCGTATTGGATCTTGAACATACGCGGTTTCTTATGAAGTCCAGGCGTAGATACGCCGTATTTTCTTTGCTGGATACGCCGTATATAGTCAGAATAAGCAATCTTCAAATATCTTCGTTTAAGCTCCAAAATGCGCGCCTTTTAGCTTGTCTTTACAATGTACTCCATAATTACTGCAATTAACAACTTTAAGCAATTAAGTAACAATTCTTGCAATAATTATATAAAAGTGGGTAATTTTCTTGGGATAAATGATGCTATAAAAGTAACGTTATTTGATGTCATCAAATATCCCCCCACTTGAATCCTACTTGTCCTCAAGTAGACTCTAGAAATTTATTGAAAATGTATCCCAACCGGAGTTAAGGATTTTTTTTTCCTTTAAGCATTCTTTCATTTAATCACCTGTACAAAACCAAGCACCTCACGAAATATGGGAAATGAAAACACTCAGATCACTCAACTAATCTAGGTGGTAACATTTTAATAGGTACGCTCAATTGCTCGGTCGTGATTAGTTTTCTATCATATGCTTGGCAAGGATACACATCTCCACCACTAGAGCTAAGGAGTAACAAGTTTAAAAAGGTAAATTGGGTTAATAGGCTTAATGGGTTGGATCACTCTTTTCAACCTCTATTCGATACCAATATTCCAGAAAAGGTGACAAAGACCATACATACACATCCGTAACGACGGAATAGACACATATGACTGCATTCAAACCTTAACTCGAATAAGCTAAAGAATATGATTAGTAGTCTTTTCCAAAGGTCGTAAACCAGCAGGGAAGAAAAACATATATACATGGCCGTAACGACGGAATAGACATATAAGATTGCATAATCCCCCCACTTGAGTAAAACCAAGGGTTTAGGAAAAAGAGTAATATAGGGTATGGATCTTCTAACTTTCACCAAAAGTAATAAACCAACAAGGTGGCTGAATCACGCATACATGGCCGTAACGACGAAATAGACATGCATGATTCGATCTCATCCTCATTCGAGTAAAACCTAAGGTTAGTTGTTAGGAAAGGGAAATAAATTATTGTTAAATAAAATTCACAAAACAAATAGATTAAGCCTGAACAAATAAGGTATATAGTTACTAGTAACTTTCCCAACCGTTCCCATGATAAAGACTCAGAAGTATATACACAAACGTCTCGATCATAGAATGACAAAGACAACCTAAGTTGGTGTTCCTATTATGGTCAACTTCCTAATCATCCATACTTATAAATACTTTTACAAGACAAGTGGTGATATCGACCACTTTATACCAAACTATACATCGTTGATTTTTACCACATATCAACGAATAATCGATCCTCCAAGTAATTTATCAGTTTAAGTTCAACGAACCGACTATCTTCATCCTTTCTTTTTTTGCTGTGATTTTCTATTTTTATATTTTTTTTCAATAATACACTATGAATTCTTGGTGCAATTTCACCATCTTCACCATCATAATTTCATTCGGATAAGTTTTCTTTAAACACTTCATCTTCGGATATAAAACATAATTGCGAGACTAGCAAAAAATACGAGCTACATACTTTTACATTCCCATTGCATTGTGTAATTTCTCAACCTAACCAGAGATAGAGAATTTCACTTTGACACAGGAAATACAAAACTTTACACAAAAGCAACTAGCAACTTTGAATAATAGGCTTAATCTATCTTAGGGATTAAAGCAATGTGATCTTGTGAAACCCTAGCCCATCGGGACTTTACCCACTTACTGCTTGACGGTATTTTATACATTGGTAGTCCACTTTCCAAGTCTTTACCAAAAGAAGAAGAACGTTATAAAAGGTCACCTGCTAGTATAACTTATTCCCTTAAGCAATGGGTAAAGATAGGACATTATTTGTCATCCTATTGGTCCAGATATATAAGAGCGATATGGAGAGCCATCCCAGTATCTAGATCACTTGGTCAGTATCACTAGACCTAGTTGAATGATGGGCCGCATACTCAAACACATAAACAAGTATGAAATGATAAACATAATTAAACAAACAATGATAAATTAAGCAATCAAGATTAAACAAACAAAATACCCAAGGGTATTAGCCCATAACCATTGTAATAATACAGAAATAATAAAACAACCAAGGTAAACTAACCGAATTAAACGAATGATACCAACAATTGAATGATTATTAGAGTACAAGAATTACACGGTGTCTTATATGGAATTATGTATCGATGCTTGACCTTGGCTGCTCTTATTCTCTTCAGAAAATTGACCTTTGTGTTTATGGTATAGGGAATATGATTAAGCACCCCGAAAACTCATTTTTGAGTCTTCTATTTATAGTCTTAGAAAATGAGTCGATATGCCGTATTAAATAAGGTCAGTACGGTGTATTTGGTGGAATTCCTTGGAGTATGCACCATGTTCACAATCAACATATTAACTGTCGTCAATCACATTTACTGCAGGATAGTTGACTGTTGACCAAGTGTGTTGAAGAGGCGTTAGAATGCCCGTATGAGTTCAACACACGTCTTTTTCCAGAGTATACCGTCACCAATTCGTCGATTTCTTTTCAGCAAGGTCCTATATAAAAGTTAAAAAAAGATAAAACGTGCAATTCTATCTCGGGTTTACAATGGTTACAATGCAGGAAACAAAATATAAATACTATACAGGGAGCCAATACGCCGTATCCCAAACCCAAGGATACGCCGTATTGTAGCCTGTATAAACAAAACTGTCTAAATACGTGTCAGATTTCCAGATACGTCGTATCATATAATGAATACACTGTATGGACAATCTGACAATAATGTTTAAAGTGCAGGAATTTAAATGCATAAATTAAAGGACATATAACGTCCAGATAAGTCCATACGCCGTATTCATAGAGGTTCAATACACCTTATGGAATGTCTGGGAAGACAAACTCATCAAACAATTTAAAATTACAAATGATCGGGTTGTCTCCCGGTAAACACTTTTCTTTCAGCTAGTCTTTAAGTTAGACTTTTTCTTCAGCTTCATTCCTCTTTCGCCTTTGTCATGAGCCATCCCTCATCCATAATGCGAAAAAGTTCTTGATAAGCTTGACATGCATTAACGTTGGTTCTTGAATGATCAAAGTACTCATGTTCCTTTACGGCAACATATTCATCATCAGCATCGAATGAGTACTTTATCATCACGGAATTGATTACTAAAACTCGGCTATATGATGGAGATCATGAGTGGGAAGTTTGCTCCCTAGGTATCGCTGATTGTTCTTGAGATTACCGAGTTGTTTGTTCATATTTCTACTCCAATTTCGGTTAATATTATGATAGAATAGTGGGTCATAGATGTTTTTTAGAGTCAAGTTGTTGAGCGTTTTACATTTATGGTCCTCGAATGTGATTTTCCTAATGAGTGAATGGGGAGCATTCATGAGTATTTACTTTCCACCAGCATTCCTCCAATTTTACCAATACATCATAATCTAGCTTGTGGAAGTCCTCAAAGCTACTTTTTAACCATGCGCAGAATTTCAACACGCCCGAAGCTGCATCCCCCCATGACTCTTCAAATTTGGCCTTATGCATTGAGGTCTCATCCTTTAAAATAAGTCATGTATCCTACCCGAACCATTCCCGGTAGTCCTCCATCGTTACAGAACCCATCAATATTTAAACTACATGTGGACCATTTAACCTTCCCACTCTTGAAACGATATGGTTCGCATATATGATCAACACAGTTGATATTGGTTACCTGTTATCCGAACCATGGTTCTTAAGACCCAGAGTTCATAATTTTATCTCAAACTCGTATTTAATATTCCTTGATAAGTCTTGATTTTTTGGACATCTAAAGAGTGAATAGATCTCGTGTCAATCTTGAGGACGATTCAGTTGAATTCACTCGATTCTTTGCACAAAGCGTGTCTCTGTAGTCAAAATAAGTTGCCTCTAATTTTAGAAGGATTTCGCAACAATGTTTTTTTTTTCATTTCTTTGGAGTCTATCATCTTCATCAGACTGCCATCTGTAGTATTGTATATAACTAAGTCGGGGAAAACTTTGAAGAACTTTTCTACCAAATCTTCCCAAGTGGTAACTGACCCAATACATTCCTTATTAAACCATTCACTTGCGGCTCCTGAGAGTGAGATAGGGAAGACGCTAAGCCTAAATCGATCATGACTTACGTTTCGTATTTTAAGTGGCCCAACTACTTTGAGAAAATTTTCAATGTGTTCAACCGCATTTTCTTTATTGTCGACATTAAAAGCGGTTAATCACGTATCTAGATGACCAAAAATTTCTCTATCTATGTAATGGTCGGGAAAATTGCACAATGCAATGGGAAAAATATGTAGCTCATGTGTTTTGCTACTTTCGCGATTATGAATCATGTCCGAAGAAGAATTGTTGCAAAGAAAAAATTATCCGAATGAATTATGATAGTAAAGACGGTGAAAAACACCAAGATTTATTTTGTATTGCAAAAAAATGAGAAGGAAGAAAAATAGCCAGTTCAAAAGAAGTTTATACCAAAGGAATCACTTGGAAGGATCGATTATTCGTTGATACGATATAAAAATCAACGATGTAAAGTCTTGTAAAAAGTGTCCGATATCACCACTTATGTAAAAGTATGTAAAGAGCAAGATGTAAGGGAAGTTGACCGTTATGGGAACGCCAACTTAGGTTGTCTTTGTCATTTCTATGATCAAGGTGTTTGTCTATATGTTCGAGTCTTTTTCATGGAACGGTCGGGGGAAAGTTGCTAGCAACCGTACCTTATTTGTTGGCTTAATCTATTTGTTTTGTAAATTTCATTTAACACCTATTTTCTTCCCATTCCTAAAAACTAACCTTGGGTTTTACTCGAACAAGGTTGGATTGGGTCATGCATGTCTATTCCATCGTTACGGCCATGTATGCGTGGTTTAGCCGCCTTGTTGGTTTACAACTTTCAGTGAAAGTTAGAAGCTCCCTACCCTATATTATTCTTCATTATGTTGTTACAGTCGTGTATGTATAATACAGTTGCCTTGTTGGTATGGTACTTATGGTGAAAGACTGTTAAATGATCAACCCTAAGCCTTCTTAACCAAATTTATCTTTTGACTTACTTCTCCTTAGCTTTAGCGGTGGAGTTGTGTATCCTTGCCATGTCTATG
>BQNB010135807.1:2537-18102 GCA_026074375.1 Tanacetum coccineum
GTTAAGTGTTTTAGCCCCGTTAGTCCTTGAGTGTTTTACACAGTTAGTCCCTAAGTTAGTTATTAATTAGTTTTATTTAGTTTTAATTAATAATTAGGGTTAGGTTTTAATTAGTTTAATTAAACTTTTATAAAAAGATAAAAATTAGGGCTTTTATTTCTAGGAACCAAATCAAATTTCTTGCTTCATTCAAATCAGGATCCGAACCTAAACGTGGTTTCAATTTCACTAGTCATTGGGGAAACGACCCAGGTGATCATACTTACCCGGTTAAATATACGTATTATATATTATATTATATATATTTTTGAGAGTGAATTTTATCAAGGGTAACTTGGTAATTTTCTTAATTACTCTTTTAAAGTATTATATGTTTATGGTATAATTTACGTGTATAAAACTTACAAATCACTTGGCTTGCTGAAGGAAGACTTTGATCTCCAGCTTTTGAGGATGCAGAGTCTAATACACGAGCAAACTTGTTCAAAGCTTTTGTGACGTGTGGCAAGAGACTTGGAAGAGCATCCAAGGTCTTTAGCTTAGCTTGAACTGATACAACCTGTCCTGGTAGAGAAAGAAATTTACGTGGAAGTTCCCACTGAAGAGTCTTCAGTTTAACGACTTGAGATGTAAGACTGGTGACAGTCTTTGTAAAGTCCTCTAGTTTGGTAGGAATTTCTTTCAAATCTCCTGGAAGCTTAATTTCCAAGTTATGAACTTGATTCTTTAATTCTTTTACCTCTTCAGTTAGTCTGTTGAACTTTGAGGGAAGATCTTTTAGCTTAGTTGGTAGTGAGCTGCTGAAGTCATGAGCAGATAGAATATTGAAGAATTTTGTTTTCAAGGACTTTACGAGTAGCTCATTGAGCTGTTCCACATTGGGAAAGGAGGGTTGAGCTTTAAGGAGAGCAGCTTCAGCTTCAGCTTTATTCTTTTCCAGCTCTAGTTTATGCTTTTGAGACTGGAGAATGAGAACTTGGTTGGTAAGCTCCTGGATTAGAGAAGACTTTGGAGATAAAGACTTAGGAACTGAAGTATCTTCAGTTTTAGCATGAATTCCATCATCCTCCTCTGCATCACTTTCTACAATAATAACAGGATCATCTTCAGGTAAATCTAGGTCTTTGAAGCTTGGTTGAACATTGGACACCAGCTTTGCTAAATCTTCCAACTTGATTGTTCTAGAGGCTTTTTCTTCATCAACCTGTCTAGCAATTAAGCTGGCTCCTTTTCCTGTTAAAGGTTGAGTGAGGACAGTGTCCAACCCTTCACTAACAGATTTAGTTTATTCTGTAAGAACATGTGGGTCAGTACCTGTAAATAAGTGATCATATGAAGTGTTTTTGGTTCCTTCATTTATACCCTGTTGTTGAGGTACAAAATCACTAGGAGCAGAATTTTGAGGATCAACTTCAGTTGTGGAAACTGCTGAAGCATCATTTTCTGATGCAGACTCAGAGTAAATAATGAAAGAAGCTGAATAAATAGGCTCATTTAAATTAAATGCTGACATACCACTACTGAGCTGAGGGTTGGCTCTTGCTTCACTGGTGACCCCTAAAGAGGTTGGGCCACAAGTTGCTTGCTGGTCCTCTTTATGCATTCCAGGATCTACAGTGGTAGAAACTGGAGGCTGGCTTGGGTTTGAGTCCATGGCCGAGCTGGACTCTTTTCTTTTCTTTGAATGGCCAGTTTTGGAACCAGTGGGTGCCTTAGAGGACCCAACTTTTGTTGCCTCTTTGCTGGACACAGATGGTTGTTTTAAAGAAGATTGCTTTTTGTGTCTAGGTTGAGCTCCAGGCTTTGTGCCTTGAGGAACCCTCTCAGCAATAGAAGAGGGTTTGGGAGCTTTAAAGACCACTGGCTTAACTGCAACACATATAGCCAACATGTGGTCTGTGAAGGGAGGTTCTTCGGGTTGGTTGGGCTTTAGTGCCCAATTGTTAACACTGAAGACTTGAGTGGGGTATAGTGTGACCTCATCATCCCCGTATCCTTCCTTCATCTTGTGCATTATCAGCAGGGAGATAAATCAAGTGTAGGGAACAACCTTTTCCCTTTGTTTCTTCTTCAACTTGAGGATGATGTCCTCCTAAAATTTGTTTGCATAGTCTATGTTAATGCCATTGGCTAGACTATACAATATAATATCATTTTTGTTAGTGATTTGATCAAATTTACTAGTTTTACCCCCTAAACACTAGATGATTTGTGCCATTAGCAACCTCCACCTAGGAGGAAGGAGACTCTTTCTGAGAGTTCTTTTTGCTGAAACCTCTTCCCTATACCCAATCGTTAGAAACCACTGCCTAACGATATCAATAGATGGTGGTGCAACGTATTCACTGGAGTGAGCCAGGTAGTGTGCACATATGGCATTCCTAAAGGTATTTAATCCTACTTCTCCAAAAATACCACCAGTTGGGATTGAGAAGGAAACCTTAGAGTTCTCTAAAGCTATGGCTGAGTACCAGAATTCAGCCAGGTATTCCTTATACATGTCAGAAGATCTGGTAAATGGTTTTCTAAGGCAGCATTTGGAAATGAAATTAGAAACACATTTAAAATAATCTTGGTTATTGTGTTCTAGGTATAGAAGAGCAACCTCATTGTTTGTGTTGAGGATGATGTCTTCAAGATTGAAGCTAACTTGTTTGGCAGCAACAAAGGGTTGTTCTTGTTGTGGAGGAATTTGTTCTTGGTTTGCCATTTGAGTGATTAGGGTTTTGATGATTTGATTTGATTTGAGGTTTTGTGTGTGTGTTTTTTTTGTGAAAGGATTTGTGAATTATGAGGAGCGGTTTGTGAATCAGTGAAATGGGTTTATATGATTAGTTATTTTTTTTCTTTTGAGGGTTTGATGGTTACCAAGTGGAAGTTGTGAGTTTGTGAGAAGTTTTAAGGTTTGTTTTTAACATGTGTACTAAACTTTGTAATTAATGAAAGTCAACAAAGCATGTATTTGACACCTAGAATAGTGAACAGCCGTCTGTGTACTGTTAAAGTAGGTGAGAGAAAAAGGTGAGGTCATTCGAACGTTTGAAATTCATCATTTTATTAAAACAATTTTTTTAATTAGTTAACTTCTTTTGTAAGAAATCACTTAAAAATTATTTTTATTTTAATATTTTGGAAATGACATATTGATTGATATAAAGAAGCTGAACTAGGTTTAGGTTTGATGTTATGTTATGTTGAACTGATTATTGGAATCATCATCATCATCATCATCATCAATCTTCCAGCGAAGGCGACAAAATCAGAAGTGCTCATACAAGTCCATGAATGAGACATATGTGATTGCTCAGTTACTTCACTCGAGAGATAGCTGAAGATTTAGATAAAATTATTTTGCTAAACTGAACTGAAGAGAATAAACTAGTGAGTTTAGTTCTGGACTTAACCGATATATGTGCTCCAGCGAAGGCGACAAAACCAAAAGTGCTCATACAAATCCATGAATGAGACATATGTGATTGCTCAATTACTTTACTCGAGCAAGTTAAAGGTTGTATGCAAAAACTAAACTCATATTTAACATGAAAGTTAGTTCAGTTTTGGAAGAAGGCACTGAAGCTTCAGTTTTCTTTAACCAGTGCTAAAGCTTTAGGTTTTGAATCAATGTTCAGTATACCTAATTCAATAATCAATCCTTTTGAGAGTTAGATTATGGATCTGACATCAATGAACCTTTTGGTTGATGTATCCAAGAGATTCAGTCTTATTATCCTTCAAGGTTAAGACCTGAACGTTTTGGATTGTTGGGATTTATTGATTTGATGATACAAAAGAATGAAACAAAAGGGTCTAGTTCGACATTATTGAATTCTAGAAGTTGGAGGATTCTAGAAGGCATGCTTAAAAAGAGAAAGATCAAGATTAGGAAAGATTTAGTTTCCTAATACAATTAGATTTCCTTTGTAAGTCTAGATGGACTCTATATATAAAGAGATCCTTAGACATTGTTTGTGTGTGTTTTTAAGGTGTTTTAATCATGTTTTAGGAAAACACCAACGATCTCACCACTTGAGATCGTTTTAGCCCTAAGGTCAAAGTATCTTTGATCCCTGTTACAGTTAGGTAATGTAGGTCTTTAGATCATTCAATTAACACAAGAACACACAAGATTAGACTTTAAATTGACTTGTATTAAAGAAAAACAAAGAACAATGGTGTGGCAACAAAACACACAAAAAAAATGAGACTCTAATTCTCTAAGTTGCTTACTTGTCTCACCTAGAAATGAAAATAAAATGGCTTTATATAGCCTCTAATGGGTCGGGCTCGGGTTTACTTTGGACCTTAGTCCGAAACACGTACAATATTAGATAAACTAACGAGCCCGATTCTTGTTCTAGCCTATTACAACGTTTACTAAGTAAAGACCGCGATTCTTTGTTTAACTCGATATTTTGAGGCTAACACCTTTGTTTCAAATACCGTGTTAAAAATGGATATGGATCAATAGTCATTCTATTAATTAACGATTATGTTTCTCGTATATATGATTAATCAAGATTACCAAAAATCATTGAGACATATCTACATGAGTTTTTTGGTGCGGCTACACATACATCTGATTAACCCTACAAGGGGCCCAGTAGCATCATTCTTCAACTATTGAAGGAACAAATTCTTTATTGACTACAAGTGTCATGTTACACGCTTCATAATTACTTTTGAAATAGTCCTTATTAGCTACCTTATTCAGGATAACTAGAACTAAATCAAGAAGAATAATCCACACATGCAAGACCTACGTCCATCTCAAGTCTATAAGATATAGTAAAAAAACTCACTTACAAGATTCACTTAATGACGCTGATCCATAAAGTGATAATATTGTTAGTTGGGAAAGTCTGATATGCATCTTATGATTATCATATGAGTTTGGTGGACACATCCTTTAATATTCAAGATATCACCAATCACTTAGATTTGTCTTAGTTCAACAATATTCTCATATTGCTAATCGACATTGGACTAATTTAGAATTATAAAAATAAAAATATTATTCACGGATTAAACATGTAAATATAGGACACAATTTATATTAAATATAAATTCATACCACGTATCTTTATCATTAATAAAATTGTCTTAACATCCCTTATCCAAATACTAAACACAGATCTACATGAAACTACTAGCTAAACGAAGTCCCATGCTCCTAGCATGTTGAGTAAGCTTTCCTTTCGATAAAGCCTTCGTAAAAGGATCTGCTAGATTGGCATATGTGTGAACTTTAAGAAGATTAATTTCACCCAATTCAATACATTCACGAACATAATGGTATCTTCTATGGTAGTGTCTGGTGCCCTTCTGAACCCCAGTTCGTTGGCGATAAGAAGTGCAGCTGAATTGTTGCATAACATCTTAATAGGTTTGTTTATTGTTGGTATAATACCAAGCCCTGAAATAAACTTCCTAATCCAAACAGCTTCCATTGCAGCTTTTGAAGCAGCTATGTATTCAGCTTCTGTAGCAGACATTGCAGTAGTACTTTGCTTGGAGCTTTTTCAGTCTACTAAATCCTCTATTCAATATTGAAAGACGTATCCTATCTGAGATTTTATGTCATCTCTATTGGTCTCAAATCCAGCATCGCAATAGCAATCAACTCGAAGTTCAACTTTAGGATTTCCACCATAAACCAAGAACATCTCTTTAGTATTTCTTAAATACTTAAGAATGGTTCTCACAGCAGTCTAGTGTGGTTCTCCTAGATTCTATTGAAAATGGCTTGTTAGGTTTTGCGTGAATGCAACATCAGGTCTAGTGCATCTAACTGCATACATAATGGATCCTACAGCCGAAGCATAAGGTACATTTTTCATGCGTTTCACCTCTTCAGGTGTTGAAGCACCTTGTGTTTTATTTAAGTCATGTCTTTCTTGCATAGAGATATAACCGTGTTTGGAAGTATCTATCCTAAATCTTTTCAAGATTTAATCTATGTAATCACTTTGACTTAGTCCAATTAATCACTTCGATCTATCTTAGATCTTGATTCCTAAAATAAATGTTGCTTCTCCCAAATCTTTCATGGCAAAACACTTTTGCAAGATATGACTTTACACTTTGTAAACTTGGAATGTGATTTCCCATGATGATTATTTCATCGACATATAAGATAAGGAATGTAACATTACTCCCACTAGCCTTTTGATATACATATGGCTCATCAAGATTTTGAGCAAAACCAAACCTTTTGATTTCCTCATCAAATCTTTTATTCCAGCTTCTTGATGCTTGCTTAAGACCATAAATGGATCTTTAAAGCTTGCATACTTTCTTGGGATGTTTAGGATTAATAAAACCTTCAAGTTACACCATATAAATATCTTCATCAAGATAACCATTTAAGAAGGAAGTTTTGACATCTATTTGTCGCATAAATCCTCACCAGTCAAGAAACAACCGCTATAGCTATAAGAATCCTAATAACTCTAATGTCAGCAACGGGTGAGAACGTTTCTTCATAATCAACCCCATAGGTTTGAGTATAACCCTTTTGCTACTAGACAAGCTTTATAGGTATGTACAATGCCATTCATGTCAGTCTTTTTCTTAAAAAAAGCCATTTACTTCCAACAATCTTACAATTAGGAGGTAGATCAACCAAGCACCAGACTTGATTATCTTTTATGGACTGCATTTTTGAATTCATAACATCAAGTCACTTATCAGATTCTGGGTCTAACATTGCAGCTTTATAGTTAGTGGGTTCATTAAGATCCCCCAAACTATGATCCTCTACTTCTATATTTAGACATAATAGATTAGGAGCTCGATGTGTCCTTGCGGACCTACAAACGGGAACAACTTCCTCTTGAGGTGGTTCAAAACCTTCAACCTCCATAGGAATTTCGCTAGTGTTTTTAGAAGGTGATGTATCTTTATCTTGAATTTCTTCAATTTCTTCGGCCCTTCCATTAACTTCTTGAGGCAAAATATTTTTCTCCAAGAATTCAGCATACCTTGCAACAACAATTTTGTTTTCAGGTGGGAAGTAGAAATACATTGTTTCCTTTAGGTATTCTATAAAGATACACTTAATAGATCTTTGTTGGAGTTTTTCAGGCGTATCCCGCTTCACAAGCGCCTCACATCCCTAGACCTTTAAGTAAGACAAGTTAAGAACTTTTCCATACCATAATTCATATGGTGTCTTATCAACCTTCTTGGTTAGAACCATATTGAGAATGCGTGTAGCAGACTCTAGAGCATAATCTCAAAAGGATAACAGCAGAGTTGTAAGATTCATCATTGATTGAACCATTTCTAACAAAGCATGATTCCTCCTTTCAGACATGCCATTGTGTTGTGGTGTGTATGAGGTGTAAGCTATTGAATAATTCGACAAGCTTTCAGATAATCTTTAAACTCTTGACTAATATATTCACCTCCTCGATCTGATTGAAGTGCCTTTATAGTCTTTCTGAGTTGATTTTCTACTTCATTCTTAAACACATTGAATGTTTCAAAGACTTCATGTTTATGTTTAAGTAAATAAACATAACCATAACGACTATAATCATCCGTAAAGGTAATGAAGTAGCTAGCACCTTGTCTTGACACATGTCTAAGTGGACCGTACACATCAGTATGTATTAGCCCAAGAAGATCAGTCGCCGTCTCGTAGTGATGGCGGGAAAACGGGTTTCCTTCCTTGTCAACTTGCCCGATAAACCAAATACGCATAGTTACAAAGTGATCTTCATTGTCCGTGATTTTAAAAGCCCATCATGTTATAGCTTTTCAATACATTTCTTTCTTATATGAGCAAGACGGCAGTGCCACAAATAAGTAGAGTCCAAGTTATGCTTGGCTCTTTTATTGCTAACATTATAAATAGAATTAACATTTGGCACAAGATTAAGCATATCAATTTCATAAATACCATCACTCGGAATAGCATTAAAATAAAGAACATAATTCTTAGAAACTAAAATTCATAGATCCGTAAAACAATGATACAACCATTGTCCAACCAAAACGTGAAACTGAAACAACACCTCTAGTTATAGTAGGTGCATAATGACAATTATCTAAACAAATCACTAGGCCATTAGGTAAAATTAAGTCATAACTTCCAATAGCTTCTACTTGTTTTAGCTTTCTTACTCCTCTAAGACCTTGTTTTGCGTTACAAATGTGAGTACCACAACCAGTGTCATACACCCAAGATTTATTAGGAAAAGAAAATAATTCTATTATAAAGATACCTGAAGAACTGGCAGTGCCTAACTTGCTTCTTCTTCTTTATCAACTCAGTAAGGTAAGTAGGATAAATCCCTCTTATACTGCACCACCTCTTTGCAGTGGTGGCTAGGCATCATCCTTGTCGGATGCTCTTTGTAAGAAGGGGTATAGGGTTTTTAGGCTTAGGGATATAAACTTTTTCATTTCCCTTAGCCTTTCCCTATACCCTTCCTTTAGCATTAAGCATTTCTATTAGCTTTCTTGAATTCTACCTACCTTGATCACGCCATTACTTGTGGTAGTACACAACCGTTTTAGGTAAACGTTTCTCTACACAATAAGCAGACATGATAATTCACCAATTATCTTCCCATGTTAACATATTAAGGTTCCTTACAAATCTAGCAAAGTCACTAAGTAAGGCCATTCATGATTAAACCAACACTAAGATCTTGTGGGAGCACATAACCAAGACATTCTAGTTGCTCCACATAACCCTTCATCTTAAGTACATATGACCAACTGATTTAAACCTCCTCTTGTTTGCAAAGAGCATGAAAGTTGGATTAGGACAAACCCACTCCACTCCAGCATGTTTCTTAAACATAGAGTAAGCTCCTGAAGCATTTCTAAAGGTGATGAGTTTTGAAGTATCTATTTAATGGGGGATTCATACATATTCCAAACATAAGATCCAGCAACCTCATTATGAGCATCATATACGAGCCATTACATTGCGCAAGAACTTGTTCTTCAAAATCAGCAGCTGGAGCCGCGAGTAAAGGTTGTTCAATGATAAACAATTTCTTTTTGTAACCTTTGCCCTTTTTGTGTTCTAAATATTTCATTTTATCAAGTCCTATATGACTATTTGAGCGTTGGTCAGTTTTATTCAGATAGTTGTATTGTGTTGACGGTGGTGTATTTTGTTAAGAATTTAGTTAAGTTTATGGGTTCATTGTGTATAAATCCCTTTTTAGAGGTATTAATAGAATCTATTTAAGTCCGGGTGTGGGACTCGTAAAATTTGAGAATGATGCCGGAAAAACGAGTCTTAACAAGTCTGATAATGTCCGAAATGTGTTTTGAAGGGTTTAAAGTTATAAATAATGTCGTGTAAATAAATCTAGGTTAATGGAAAGTAATTTTTTAAGATGAACAAAAAATGCTAATTTAACTTTGGAAGATAACTTGTACGATCAAGTTTATAATTAAAAAGGAGAATTTAAGTGAACCCGACACGAAAAGAAAGGAACCCGAGCCCATAGGATACCAATTTCGTGATTAAGAAAGGGAGGGGACAAGGAAGATATTTTTCCAACAAGATAAGTACTAATATTCCCTTTTACCACTATTCTCCCATTCATTTCATTTCATTTCAAAAATAACACACACACTTGTGTGTGTCTTGTGCGTCCGAACAAAGCAAAACACAAACACCCATAATTTTTCCAACTTTGATCAAGATTGTGGTGATTTAAGATATTTCCGGGGAGATCCTAGTGTTCGGGTATTCATATAAACAACGTTTGGGTTGTCCGGTTCGTGTCGAAAGCTATATTTTGAATACTTTTCTTGTAATTTTCTAAATTTAAATTCCGTTTGTCCTTTGGGGTTGATATTGATGCATAGATGTTAGTTGTACAAGTTGATCGTCGTAAAAATTGATTTTTAAAAATGAAAATGCACAAATATGCGTGTTTGTATGCATCGGTTTTAAAAAGGAAATAAAAGGGTTTTGTAGTTTTGATGTTGTGGTCGTGACAGGGTGAAAAACATATATTGCTAAATAGATTATTTTGGATATTAGCTTGTATAGATTATTTTAGGCTTATTTTTAAGCAATTTATGGCTTATTTTGAGCTTATATGCTCGCGGCTTATTTAAGAAACACAAGGGATGTGTTTTTGGTTATTTGATTTATAATTGCGTATAATACGTGGACTATTTTATTGTGGCTTATACGGTGTTTACCGAATATTGTATCGTAGCTTATTAGCTTATTTTAAAGCTTATGGACTATTTTTGGAACTAATAGAGCTCACGACCCAATAACAACAAACTAAGCTGTCGGCTTATTTGATTGCTTATTATGGGTCCGCGCTCATTATCTACTTAATAGTTATGAGCCTTATGTATATAATGGGCCCTTGTTTCGGCTTAGGGATCCGTATTTTGGACGTATAAATACTTAATGGACCCTTTTTTGGGCCTTAACGCCCAATAAGCTTTATTTAGAGTCGTTTTTAATAATTTGTCGACTTTTGAAAAGTTGCAATGAGTTTACAAAATGATTATGACGTTGTAATTGAGAAAACACATTGATAAGTGACGCTGGATTGTAATTTTTGGGAATTTGTGTCCGAAAAGTGTCGAAAATGTGAAACAAGTATTTGAAATAAAGTGTTAAACCTTGTGAAAACTTATATAAATATACGAACGGTCATGTCGAAATTTTCATAAAAGTTTTATAACCTTAGAAAATTTTAGTTAAGAAACGTGATTTTTGATTTTGATAAATAAAATATGTATTATTTATTAATTTAATAAGTACACTAAGACAAAAAAATAATTTTTTTCTCGAAAGCTTCTCTAATATGTTTAGTATGAGTAAAAACGTATCATTTTCACCATTTATGATTATGTTTTACGGTAACTAAGGTTACCGAAAGGACTTATCGGGATATATTATAATTATTTTTATAAATAGTTTACTTATGTTACCTATCTATTTTCTTTAGATAGTAAAAGTATATATCGTATTGAGATATCGATTGAGTAAATACATTTGGGGTGAGACGTCCAACCATCACAAACACACGACACTAAATTGTTACGGGTAATGTACAACGCGTCTAACCACTATGCACAAACGTGAAGATCTAGTTTTTTGGAAGTGATGTTTAACATGGGACATTAACTAGACTTAGGTCGATAGTGCGAACGTCGTTGCATTTGCTTGTGTGATTGAGATTAGGTTGCTTAAGACTTGCTTGAGGTGAGTTCTCGTAACCCCTTTTTCTACTGGTTGTCTGTTAGGGGAAAATGATACTCAAATGTGTTTTGAACTGTGCGAAACGTGGTTTTGTTTTTGGGACAATTATTTGCTTATGTTTTACAAAGTGAAATATGATGAGAAGGAATTTTACTTGCATTATTTGTGTTTGGCAAGTCAAGGGTTGTGATTTTACTTGCGTGTACTGTGTTTGGCACAGCAAGGGTGATTGGCAAGGAATTGCCATGTCTAGTGTGGTCCTGCCCTAATATAGTGCTCCAGCTGGTATGCCCTTTAGGTGCGTAAGTGACATATCGGAGTTACGACCTCTAAGATCGATTGTAAATATGCTATTTTCATGACTAAAAAGGGATCAGTGCATGGTGATCGACAAGCTGGGATGCTAGGATCGTTTACATGATTACGTGATACTAAGTCATGGGTCATTTGCATATATTCACAGTCAATTGCACAATTGCCACTGTTTTTAGATATTGTGCATAGCATGTATGGTTAAAGTTTCAACCTAATGAGCTCCCAACATTATTTGTTGAACGTTTCGAGTATCATTTTCAGGTGAAGTGAAAGATGAATAGGTTAGTAATATGTGAAGCAGGTCCTCTATCCTAGGAGTATCCTGTGTGGAACTTATCAGTGAAGCCCTGCTTGTTTAATTGTTTGGTTCTTACATTTGGAAGTTTTAGTTTAAGTGTAGAATTAGACCTTTTGGGGCTTTGGAATTGTAAAGAGATTATGGATTTGTTTATAGATTTGGGACATCACCGAGTTAATTATTCGAGCTGATTCGTCAAAACACTTGAAGTTTTAGTCATTATAGATATATCTCTATATTGTATCTTGTGTTATGATTGATCATTATGTTGCACTCCCTAGTTTTCGCCATTATCGGGGTGTGACAGATTTGTAATCAGAGCCAAGGTTATAGATAACTAGGTGGGTTGGCCTAGACTATAACCTAAGATCCGTCATTTAGTTTCATATAGGATCTGTGTACCCGGTGTTCTGCTTTTGCTTGTTTTCGCGTGTTCGCGGTTTGGTGTTTTAGTTATGTCAGTCACTGAGATGTATGAGCTCAATATTGTGTATGACTCGGAAAGGATGCGGATATACATAAGGTGGCCAACGTAGTTATAAAAGTATCACAACTTACTCGTACTTGGTAATACCGTTCACACAAATTAATGTTGACACCATAAGGTGGTATTATGTGTATATTTATATATATTGTAAGATATTCTATATATATATGTTAGTCTTCCTACCTACCTAACGTTTCTCATGTTCTCCCTCGTGTACATAATGCTGCCATGGATGAGGACCCGAAGTGCTGGTCGGCTTGTTGCCGAATCACAAGGAGGGGGAACAGGTTGGTAGAGGTAGGAGGGGTAAAGGACCTAAGGGATGTAATGATGACCGTGTTGACAAATTGAATGATCAAGGGAATGACTAAGTGGAGGGAGCTAATGGGAATATAGATGGAGTCATTGGGGGTATGAGAGGAGCACCTGACTTCTCGATGATCATTGCCCAATAATTGTAAAACCTCTTACCGCCATTCTAAGGCTCGGTTGGTAACCAAGGAAATGTTAGAAGTCAAAATGGTAATGTGGTTAATGAGAACATTCAGGAGAACGTTAGGAATGTGTTGGTGAATAGCAACAGGGTAGGTTGTTCATATAAGGAGTTCTTAGCTTGTAACCCTAAGGAAATGATGGTTAAGGGAGGGTGCTATAGTCTTCAGACAAGAGGTTTGGGAAATGGAGTCCATACAAGATATGAGTGGTTGTAGTATTGACCAAAAAGTGAAATACACTGCTGGTTCATTTTTGGGTAAGGCGTTAACGTGGTGGAACTCTCAAATCCGCACGCTAAGCCGAGAAGTTGCTATTAGTATGTCATGGAATGAATTAAGTTTTATGAATGATATAATAGTTTTGTCCTAGTCATGAGATGCGAAAGTTGGAAACTGAGTTGTGGAATCATGTTATGGTCGGGGTTGGCCATGCGGCTTATACTGACAGATTCCATGAGCTGGCTAGATTAGTTCCCCATTTAGTGACTCCAAAAAGTAGAAAGATCGAGAGATACGTGTATGGCCTTGCTCTACAGATTTTTGGTGGAGCTAACCGATGGCCTGTATAAGACATGGATCAATTAAGAAGGTTGAGAAAAAAGGAAATGTGGGAGAACCTAGCAAGGATAAGAATGGTATGGATGATAATAAGAGGACTAGGACTAGAAATGCTTTTGCTACAACCGCAAACCCTATAGGAAGAGAGAATACGGGTGCTTGGCCCAAGTGTACCACCTGCAACTCCTACCATGCACCTTGTGGCACATGCTTCAACTATAATCGCCCGGGTTATTTTGCTAAGGATTGTAGAGTTATGCCTAAGAATGTGAACCCGGTAAATGTAAGGAAACCAGCACCTGCTCGTGGAGCATGCTATGAATGTAGGAGTACTAACCATCTCAAACCGGCATGTCCTAGATTGAATAGAGCACAAGGACTAGGAGGAAACCGTCTGAACCAAGTTGTTGTTAATAATGGGGGTCAGGGTCGTAGAAACCAAGAGAACCAAGCTAGGGGTAAGGCATTCATGTTGGGAGCAGAGGAAGCTTACCAGGTTCGAACATTGTGACGGGTATGTTTACTTTAAATAATCATTTTTCCACTACTTTATTTGACTTTGGTGTCGACTATAGCTTTGTTTCCACTTCTTTTATACCTCTGTTAGGCATAGAGCCCAGTGAATTAGGTTTCAAATATGAGATTGAGATAGCTAGCGGGCAGCTAGTAGAGATTGATAAGGTTATTAAGGGTTGCAAACTAAAATCGAGGGTCATATCTTTGACATCGATTTGATACCAATCATGCACGAGTTTTGATGTAAATAATAGGTATGGAATGGTTGTCTAATCACAAGTGCGTAAAATAATTTTCATGAAAAAGTAGTGAGGATACTACTACTAGATGGCAAGGTGCTTAGAGTATTAGGAGAAAGACCGGAAGAGAAAGCGAGACTTTTGATGAGTGTTAAGGCTAGCGATAAGAAACAAGAAGAGATTGTTGTGGTTAGATATTTTCCCGAGGTATTTCTGGATGATTTATTTGGATTGCCACCTCTCTAGGAAATTGAGTTTCGGATTGAGTTAATCCCTAGAGTTGTACCAATTGCGAAGTCTCTCTATCGTTTGGCACCTTCTGAATTGGAGGAGTTTGTCGGTTCACTCAAGGAACTCCGGACAAAGTGTTTTTATCAACCAAGCTCATAGCCTTGGGAGCACCAGATTTAATTGTGAAAAAGAAAGGATGTTCTTTTAGGTGAGTGAATTGACTAAGAGAATTGAACAAGTTGACTATTAAGAATCGTTATCTGATTCCTAGGATTGATAATCTATTTGACCAACTGCAAGGGTCGCAGTTTTTCTCAAAGAAGATAGATCTTAGGTCTGGATACCATCAGCTGAGAGTGCATGATGATGACATTCCAAAGACTGCGTTTAGAACTCGTTATGGACATTTCGAGTTCACTGTAATGCCCTTTGGTCGGACTAATACACCAACACTATTTATAGATTTGATGAATAGAGTTTGTAGGCCGTATCTTGATAAATTTGTGATAGTGTTTATAGATGCTATCTTAATCTACTCTTAGGCTCAAGAGGAGCATGTAGAACACTTAAGGTTGGTCTTGGAACTGCTCAAAAAGGAGAAACTGTATGCTAAGTTTTCTAAGTGTGAATTCTGGCTAAGAGAAGTGCAGTTTCTTAGGCATGTGATAAATGGTAATGGGATTCATGTAGACCCTAGTAAGATTGAAGCTGTTAAGAATTGGAAAGTCCCTAGAACTTCGATTGGGGTTTATTCATTCTTACGATTGACTAGATATTACCGTAGATTCATTGAGAACTTTTATAAGATAGTTAAGTCTCTTACTATCTTGACTCAGAAGTGTAAGACTTTCGATTAGGGTGAGGAACAGGAATTAACATTTCAAACCTTGAAGTATAAGTTGTGTAATGCCCTTGTTCTAGCTCTCTCCGATGGTCTGGAAGACTTTGTGGTATATTATGATGCGTCCGGGATAGGACTAGGCCGTGTGTTAATGCAAAGACGTAAAGATATAGCCTATGCATCTAGGTAGTTGAAAACTCATGAGAAAAATTATACTACCCATGATTTGGAGTTGGGTGTAATCGTGTTCGCTACCATCCTGTTAAGGCGAATGTGGTGGCTGATGCCCCAAGTAGGAAAGAAAGAGTAAAGCCTAAGAGAGTTAGAGCTATAAATATAAACCTTCAGTCGAGTATCAAGGATAGGATACTGACGGCTCAGAAGGA